>JAPYZJ010000121.1:0-102773 GCA_030522765.1 Ophioninae sp. B BG-2022a
TATATGTACATAATATATGTTGTGCATATCATGCACATAATTTTATCATATTACATATTTACTACATTCGTACTTGCTGTGACTTGTTATTGCTGCGTATTCCAATAAGAGAGAAACGCTACCCTTGTAACTGCATTAGCGAGAAACTCGGGTTAGTGAGAAACCTCTATAAGCGAGAATGAGATTCTGCTCCCTTGAACTTTCGCTTATCCAGGTTTGACTGTATATCGGGTATATTTATTTATTTTTTTTTCATTTTGACAATCCCTTGGCTCGTGTAATCATTTTGATTGAGTTTTTGAAAAATGAGCTTTTGGAATGACTTTTTGCAAGTTTGGTACACAACTTCATTAATACTCATACAAATAAACCCCCAAACAATTTCTTAAGAGACTTACCAATTAAAAACGAAATTTGTTCAACCCCCATTTTTGACATTTCATTGAAACTACCCAAACACCCTGTACACACGAAGATACCGTCCGCATCGCCACGGTCTTTTGAGCGTGCAAGAGTGCGATGAAGTGCGCCCGACTACTCCCTTTGATTGCGGCCACTTGGCTTGGCGACTTCGAAATTCCCTTTTTCCCGCGGTCTCCAACCCTCTTCCTCTATCGTCAGACGAAAGAAAGTGGGACCAAAGTCGGTGGCACGTTACACTTTCTCGACGCAGAAAACCGAAGATGGCGGGGGTCGGTGATAAATTTCTCAACTGGAACTGCGAAAAGACTCGAAGCTTTCAGCAGCGGGGGTTGAAGTTAATTAGAGACGGGCAGCGCATAATTAGTCCTTCCATGACGGCCTAGAAGGACTTTCCACTTATTTTTTCGTATCCGTTTTAAAAGTGAAAATTTCCGTCGATATATTTTTTAAGGGTGGGGGGAGGGTAATGTCGAGAGGGTTGAAAGGGTGTCGCGATGCCTGGGTGACGAACCTCGGGCGATAAAGTCTCGAGTGCGTTTTCAACGACTCTTAGTTGACGTCTTTGAATGCCTCTTTATTTCGTTTTTTTTTTTAATTGTTGGTTTTTGTTGAATATTTCACTCCTCAATTTTTTTTCTGGATTAAACACGAGAAGCCAGAGGGAGGCGAAGGCCCGATGACACCCAGTGACGAGCCAACTTTCTGACACCTCGACTCTCGCTGAATAATAATCGGTGAGAGCCTCTCCTTGGCTGGGTCGATTTTTTTTCTTTTTTCACTTGACTTCTCGTCCTTTGGAAAAATTTGCACGTGTGTACGAGTCTCGAGAACAAAGTAAACGCGAGTCGGCGAAGGAATGATGATCGAGATGATGATTATCAGGAAAGATGTCGAGGCGTTCACTGGTAGAAATGCTGTGTCAGAAGAGACTGCCAATTGGCAGCCATTCGGTTGTATACGTGGGATTGACAGTCAGGAAGAGCGAAGAACATCCAAAGTGTCACAATCTCTCGTTTCATTCAGTCGATTTTCAATTCTTTTTTTTAAAAGATTTTTGTCGTTTTTGATTCTTTTAATTCTTTAAAATATCAAAAGGTATTGTTATTTGCAGTCATTTATGGAATTGATAAAAAATTTGCGAAAATGAAAAGTGTCATTTTCTCTCGTTTTATTGGCGTCAATTCCTATTATTTTACAATCCTCCATTCCGTTTCTACTTTTTTTACTGACTCTACCTCTTTTTCCTTTTTTATCGAAAAATTTCTCAAATACGATACGTGCTCGTGCCGAGTAGACGAATCACGATTGAGAAATGGGGGAAAGCCGAGAGGGCTCTCAAATTACGTAATGTCACCTACGCCTCGCGATAGGAAACCCTACCTGGCCCTTTTTACCCCAGCAAAATCTCACATGACCCTCACGATTGTGGTTTGCGATAATCATCGACGCGTTCGCCGATTGAATTTACTGGCTCTTAGGTCTCGTGATAGATCCATATTGTACAAAAGGGCTAGAGAGAAGGGCGTTGGAGAATCCCGATTGGAAGTCTGCTATCGGATGCCCTGTCCAGATACCCCACCAATCATATCATCATTTCCCAATGCTTTGTCTTCAAGAATACTCCCTTGGCCTCAAGTTTGCTTCCAAAATTGTTCAAAGGGACTCCCCCTGCCCCTCGCCTTCGTAAATACGTACATACCTAAACCGAAGTCTGCAAGTCGTTTTAGAAAGGGTATTAAAGATGGATTTTGAAAACAAAAGCAAAATTGTAAAAAAATCCTACAAAATTACAATTGGGGAATGACATTTTGGGTTTGTATGGAGAAGAGGGAAAATAAAGAGGTTTTGAAGAAAATTTGAACAGCCCTAAATTGTTGGGTATCCATAATGCTGAAAGCGCAAATTAAACTTCATAATGATTCGCGAGATAACGAAACCTATTTTTTGAATGATTATCGAGAGAGTCTTATTGAGACCCACAAAAAGACAAATTTTCAATATTTTCTTCTGATAAGAGTACGGGGATGAGGAAGTGGAGATTTCAAATGCAATTGATGTATCATCTGCTCGTAGTTCAGGTATTTTTTTATTGAGAAATATGAATAAACAATGGAGTTATTATTATTTAAACAAAATGCATGCTTCACTGCATGGCCAATCGGTGGCAGTGCTTTTGTTAACGTGGTCGATCTGAAATGAAAAACACAATGCATTCTCAATATAATAGAATTCAAAATTATCAAAAATACCAAGCCATACAGAAAAGCTTGATTTTCAACCGGAAAAAATTCAATCATGACCATCGTGGAACGAGAAACTCCGTTCCACAAATGAACAAACAAATGAAAGTTCTCTATTTAAATGAAATGGCATAATAAAAAATAAACAATCCACTTTTAGCAGGATGAAAATAAAAAATACTGAAAATGTCGAACCGTGAAAAAAGTAGATTTTCAATAATCAAATAAATTGAATAATTGAATACAAACAAATATACAGAAAAAAAGAAAAATAAACCTTCTAGTCGAAGCATAAAAAATGTTACAAACTCCAGTAGCTGCAGTGGCTCTCATTTAATGGAGTACTAATTCCACCGAGTCCGCTGTACCGTTAAAAAAATATTTATCGAAAGTTCGTACTCGAATTAGTTCAAGATTTGTCATGAAAAAAAAAGTTCACGACGACGTCTATATATTTCCATCGTAAATATTTATACGAATCTCTCGAGCCCGTGCATCTCAATGGTACTTCGACGTCGCTGAAAATGTACGGAAGTGGGTTCGTTAAAAAAAGAATCGAATAGTTTCTATTCGTTAAAAAAGAAACGTAGACAAATTATACTTCGGGCTGAAGGTTGTCGTAGTCAAAACAAACGGTGCGACAATTTTTTTTCCCTTCCTGTCAAGCCTACGTTCAACATTGGAGACTCGAGAGCAGCGACGAAGGTAATTGAGCAATCACCCAACGGGATTTTCAGTTCGTGCGGGATATCTACACAAAGCACTCCCACGTAGGCATACACATTGACCGACGTCTACCATTCGTATTTCTAGTTGTTGCAGGTTTTATTTTTTTTTCAGGAGCCCTGTTATATATTTAATGAGTACCGAGAATTTTTTTTTAGGTTGGTCAAAAGCTCGAGCAATCCGTTATCGAGCATCAAAATTAAAGTCGTGAATGGGCTGGCGCTGTTAAATTTTTCAAAAAATATATATTCACCTATGAGCAAATATTGATTAAAATAGATTTTATCAATAAAATTGATAAAAAAGAATATATTTATTTTTTTAAATAAATATCGACATAATTATTTTCATTTTTATCACAAGTTCACCATATTGACGTTATATTAAAATTAAAAAGAAACAATTATAACAGCATTGACAGATAAACGTGATAGAACAGATGCTTTTGAAAAATAGAAGAGAAATAGAATTACTAAATTTAAACTCAGCATAATTAATCATGTTCATCAATAAATCAATGAAAATTTTCTTAATACAAATGTTTTCACTTTTTTTATTCAGTAAAGGATAAACGTATTCAAAAGACAGCAATTATAAAGATTGTTTTTAATGTTTTTTGGGGGTATGAAGAGTTAAAATTCTTCATAAATAAATTTAAAGAAATATGAATTATTTTAGTATTATCCTGATTCTTTAAATAAATAGTTGTCATATCGAAATACCATCCATCAATTATGCAATGATAATTATCACATATCTAATTAAAGAAATTTAACATAATAGTAATAATAATAATAGTAATAATAGAATATTCATAGGAACCGGCTAAAAGCCGAGAATTGTGAAAGCAGTGTGAACATAATAATAATAATAACACTTCAATTAAATTATTTGATATTATTGTAGTTATCGAATTATTTAAATAAATTATATCTCATATAATATTTATTTAAAAAAGTAGACATATTTATTTATGCACACAGGCACAATATTAATGCCATTATGGCACAAAAACACGTGTGTCTATGTTGA
The DNA here is from genome assembly GCA_030522765.1 of Ophioninae sp. B BG-2022a. NCBI lineage: Eukaryota > Metazoa > Arthropoda > Insecta > Hymenoptera > Ichneumonidae > Ophioninae sp. B BG-2022a. Next base: position 4,422 of record JAPYZJ010000121.1, read on the forward strand.
AAAAATATTTCGTAACGCTCCCTTCTTCCATCCTTCCGTGAATCTTTGATCGTCCTTTGATGTTCCGTTCTCCTTAATCATCTCCGCTTCTTTCTATAAAGTGTAAGGAAAGGCCTCTTTAAGCAGAAGAATGAGCCAGGTTGTGTGATCAGAGAAAAAAGACAGAGAAGCCAGAGGAGAGTGTGATCAAAGGAGCAAGATCATGAGAGTGAAAAATGGGAAAAGAAAGAAGGGAAGATAGAAGACTGAGAAATATAGAGATCAAAATAAGGCAAAGATACCAGAAGGAAAGGTTCACAGATTGAAGATTCAGATTGATCCGTCGAGACTTGGAATATTTATAATAATCGTACGAATGCAAAAACTTATTGTATAATAATGCATTTTTTATTTGATGTGCAAAATAATAATTTATTTAAAATTTGTCTCATTTAACCAAATTTGTTTCATTTTTAAATGTTACATTTTGAAGATTTTGCAGTTCATCGAAAAAAACCTTCGTACCGTTGAATACATTTTTGAAATTCTGGGAATACCTACGATTATGGCGATCAGTAGAAAATAAAAATTCCTTTTTTGGAAAAATCGCAAACGGACCGAGATTTTTTTCACGTCTCAATTTTTCGTTTCCAAGCGAGGTGAAATCACAAGAATGCAAAAGCTTATTATCTAATAAATAAATTTTTTATTTTCTGTGCAAAATAATAATTCATCTCGAATTTATCTCGTTTAAGCGAATTTGTCTCATTTTTAAATGTTAAATTTTGAAGATTTTGCAGTTCATCGAAAAAAACCTTCGTACCGTTGAATACATTTTTGAAATTCTGGGAATACGATTATGGCGATCAGTAGAAAATAAAAATTCCTTTTTCGGAAAATTCACAAACGGACCGAGATTTTTTTCACGTCTCAATTTTTCGTTTCCACGCAGGGTAGTTTTAGTAGTAGTCAAGTATACAATACAATTATGTCTGTTCACATGTTTGCAATGTCGTTTACGCGCTTTATCTTGCTACGTGTGACGTCCTCGTCCACTGGCTCGCCACCGGTGAAACCGCGACCGGCGTATTTCCTCTGATGACGCCGCGCTCGAAAACCCCAACCCCCTTTACTCTACCGTACTCTTCACCCCGTTTCAAAAACACACCACGTTATACGCGGACACAATTATTTAAGCGCGATAATATAACGCAATTAAGCGAATTTTATGGGTTGCGTTTGGACGAGCGCACAAGAATTTCGTCAGTTTCGCCTGTTATCGCTTAATGTTGCTGTATTTCATAATTCCAAAACCGTGACGTTTTATTCTTTAAAATAATATTTTCCCTCGTTCATCTGTTTTATATTTATTCTTATTTTTTTTTAAGTTTTCTCTTTTCGACATCATTATCATATTTATATTTGTTTATATTTACATTTGTCTATGCTTTTTCAGTGTCTTCTATTTTATTAATGATATTTTCGAGTTTATGTTTTCTTAAAATATTATTAATTTCTTCGTATTTTTAAATATAATTGATATAATTTTTGCATTTATATTTGTTCAGTATTTATGCCTTATTATTCATACTTGTAAATTTATTTTATTTATGGATTGGACATGAAAGTCGCTTGAATCTCAGTACAATTGAAGCTATATTTATTAATTCCATCTCATTTTCTTGGGAACTCTAAACAGCAGAAACAATTATCTGGTCCCATTTTTATTAAAACGTTCCGAAATACTGCCATTGACTGATTTAATTAAAATTAATAAATAAGTACTTTCATGATGATTTAAATAAAATGAAAATAAAAACGGTTTTCATTTAAAAATCCTAATTTCAATGTATACATGTAAAGTATTTAAGAGCACAAAATGTTCTCAATAATATTTAAATGTTCTATTTGAATGGTGTAAATCGTTTTTGAATTTTAGTTAGATAATTAAATTATGATCCGAAGAAAAATAATTCGAAACCAACAGAAAAATTGAAAAATCGGATTATTCGAATCTCATTAAAACAAAAATCCCATCACTTCTTTCAGCTTTCGTCCGAATTTAATTATCGGTTCTCTCGAAACGAAAAATCAGCCTGCAACACGTTCCATATTAAATTTCGATTTAACTTGGACTAAATTCGAATAAAATTCCCTTCTTTTCCCGGGATAAATTTAATCGCCTTCCTCGCACAAAAATCGATGTTCCCGAAAACCATGTCTAAAAAAGAAGGCAAGAAATACGTTGTTTTCCAAGAAGCTCGAGTTTCTTTCTTTTTCTTTGCTGTTCAATTAATGAACCGCTTTTATTTTCACCGTGCATAAATTATTACGCGAAAAAAATCCAGACCGGGGGATACAATATAAAATAAAGTCACCACGATTTCCGATAACAGGAATAATGCACTTTCTTTTCCAATATTTTCTCAAAATAAGCAGTAAATGGAAATTCCATTATAGCTATATTTAATTGCGGGCTCACGTCAGGAGCGGGCTCTAGTTTCGATCGTATCGACGAGACGTATTTCCCAAAGATTTTTTTTTATATATATATAATGTATATCGAGGTCGATAGCCTGATGGGATTCCGTATGAATTACTGGCAATTGTATACTATATGTATATAGCAACGTTACCATCCCTGTTGTATACCAATTGTAATCGATACTATTGACTATCACCTGCCCCTTGGCGGTGACAGAATATACCACCGTGCGTTACAATACACGGATGTATTATATGATTGCCTGGATGCATGCTGATTCGCCGCCAGCTACAAATGCACATACGCCCTTTCTATATTGCCAATGCACGTCTATAGGTTCACATATCTTCGTCTTAGCTATGGATATCCTTTGGATTCCTCTCTGATTTCGCATTGCCTGATCTGCTTAGCTGATAGATACCTATGGATCGAATTATCGAGAAATTTTATACACCTAGTCGAATTGCTACGTCGAGCGAATGTAGGATATTCGATATTGGCGTCAATGCTGTTTTTTATGTAATTATCTGGGTAAACGTGTATCCCAGCGAGTTCAAGATATCTAATGACATTGGAAATATTTTGTGGCAGGTTTCTTATTTTTGGAATGGAGGTGTTTTTCGTGAGGGAGCTGATTGGTTGGGTTCATAACAATTTATGGCCGCCGAATCGATTTTATTATGAGTTTTTCTCGGAAATCTTCTTGGTGTAGTTGTAGAAAATTTGGATAAATTTTATCCGAAATTCATCCAAGGTTGATTTCGAAGTTTACTTATTTTAAAAATAGGTCTTTATTTTTATTCGGAGTTACGACAATTTGTGGGTGGAACATCGATTTTCCTGTGAGTTTTGGCAGAAACGTTCATTGCATCAGTTTCTAACTTTATCTTTATATCATATCAGTTTTATCTCAACTTTATTTTACAATTCATCAAAATGATTCTTTCCAAATTAGAACAATTTTTTTGCAGGCTACGACGATTTTTTCAAAGAGGTAGATCGATCATCTTTCAATTTTGTACCGAAAATATATTTAACGAAGTTTTCCAACTTTATGATAACTAATTTAAAAATTATCGAGTCCTACGAAAATTTGTTTATTATATAGAAAAAACACATTTCTTATTTTTCATATCAAATGGACCTGAAACGTTCTCTACCTAAACAGAAGGAAAACAAAAATAAAAATGATGCTGTAGAATGCTATTGTTGAACACAATTGTGGCCTTAATCACCATCATAATGTTTTCTACCGCTAAAAATTGATTTGTAATCGAAGTTTTCCATCATCGTTTATCGAGAAAACTTTCGGGGATTTATCACAACTTCGTTCATCATTTTTCTCACCGGTGGTATTTGCTCATTGGATTTTGTCTATCTCGTCCAAATAAATGTTATCCCGTTTAAACGAGCACACAATGCCGATGGACCTTTGATCAATGCTCGAGAAAGAGCTGTGCTGGTCCAATCCATTTTCCTTGGATAAATGATGAGCCAGCCGCGAAAACCTAAGATTTCTCCGACGGAGTATCGAACCATAAACAACGAACAACTTGAGATGAAATTAAAATAAACTTTAAAAAATTGGTGAGAAATATTTTCGACGCGAAGTAAACGGAAAAACGATCTGCCACGTTTCAAAAATCGACACGACTCTTGAGAAAACAATTCCATTTGCAAAAATAAACTTCCAGAAAAACCTGAGATAATGTGTAGATAAAGTTAAGTTAATATTCAAGTAAGGTTGAGATAAAATGAAGATAAAGTTGAAATAAAATTTAGATAAAGGTGAGATAAAATGGAGATAAAGTTCAGACAAAATTCAAACGAAGTTTAGACGTAATTCCGATGAAATTGGGACGAAGATTTAAAAGTTTGTAAAGACATCTACTTGTAGAACATTTAATTGTGTCTTCAGACGTTTGACGACCTCTCTTTCGAAAGCATCTAAATTTTGAGATAACCAGCATTAGAGTACTCAAAGTTTCAACGCCTCGGAGACTTTGGGTTGCAAGGAGAAGTTCCAGGGTTTCGCTATCACGGTGCCTAGACAACGGACTGAGACTACATGGTTCGGACTGCGCATCATTCAATTAAACTGTTCCTGTAAGGCACTTACGCTGGTGTCGCACAGTCAGGTAGATAAATTTGGTCCATCTGTACAGTTGGTTGTACAAATGGATAAGAAACTGTGACAAAAGGTCGGAAACAAAAATACACTCTTTGGAGAACTTGGAGTTCTAAAAAAGTGGACAGAATTGCCGGGTGTCGTATGACAATGACCAAAAAGGTATTACCGATTTCTGTGGGATGCTCGTTGATGGCAAAGTCGTCGTTTTACCAGATTTGCATCCAGTCCGTCTAGGATCGCATCTAGCTCTGATCGGAGCCCGGTCAAGCGCCCCCGAATGTGGCGCCGTTCTTTTTCGACATGGCTGCCGCGATCGCCATCTTGTCAGCGGTTTCTGGGATCAAACGAATCCGGATTCCAACGGGATACCATTTTTAGGCTTTTCCGAGCACAGCTGAAATCTCATCGAAAAGTAAACAATCCCACGATATCAAAGTAAAATATAAATTCGGAAAACAACTCCTTCATCATTGGCTCGTTAATTTCGGAAAAAAAAAAATTTATCGCTGTGCGTATGTCTGGTCACTGCGTGGCATGTGGTAGAGAAAGGATGGTGGTCCCATGGTAATTAGTGAGCGCGGTTCAATATTGACGCACATATTTATAGCGTCGACGAGACCCGAGACGGCGCCCAATCCGTGATGTATTACAGCCCGCTGTTTGCCAGTGGAAACATAACACCCATACCCAACATTCCCTTGAATTGTCCATGTGTGATCGGTCAATTTACGTATCCCTCTGTTTTCGTACTATCAATTCCTACGCAAATACATCGACTTTCCGCAACGGTCACCAATCAATTCCCCATCAAAAGTTATCCAAAACGAAATTCAAACAACCCAAAATATTTAAACGGTTAAAAATTGTGGTTACCGCGAAAAAGCGAGCTTTCTTCTCAAATGGCCTTCGTACATCGCCGACATTTTGTGACTCCAGCTGTGCAACATGGCCGCCTAGTTCCATCTTCGTCAGCTAGAACACTGCGGAGACGCGAAATCCAGTCGTCATTGAATCCAAACTCTTGGAGTCAACGAAATCCATAAGCCACATGCAAGTAACATAACCTATAAAATCGTGCAAACAGCGTAGCCCAAACAAACCCAAACAAACTCTTCCAATAAGGTACCATATAAACCCTTGGAATCATCATAACCTACAAATCTGAGTAAGCAATGTAGCCCACACACCTTCGCCAATGAACATAACCTATCAATTCCTCCAATCAATATAACCTATAAACCTCTGTAATCAACTTAACCTCCGGATACCTGCAATCAACGTAACGACTCCTCTAACCAACTCAAACGTTTATAACCTGTTCACCATTGCGATCGATATAATTCATAAATGCTGGTAATTAAAATTTTCCATAAATAACTGAAAATCAAAATTCCACTAAAATGATTGGTTTACCCTAGAATCAATAATGACGTATCGCATTCGTTTTAAACCCTAGACTCCAAAACGATACGATTCGAGATCCACCATGGATTCTTGAAAGGGGGAAATTTGAATATCGTGAAGAGCCGAGGGGTCTGGAAGGACATAAGAGGACGTGGAGGGAGGCGTGCGGTGAGGGGGGCGAAGAAAGATATGTAAGAGGAAAATATATAAGAGATCTTGTGGAGTGCGTTACACCACAGCCGGACGGCACAAACATGTGTGTTTGCTGTGCTCTCCCGGTTGGTGCACTACTCGAGATGATAAATATCTGTCGAGACTATGCGGAAGAGACAGCGTGAAAGAGGGAACGCGGGCGAGGGAAAAACCAAGGGAGATGGAGCATTTTCATAGGACACGACGTCGTGGCCGACGAATCCGTCGCTCGGTCTTCGTCAACGATCCCCAGGAAAATATTTAATATACAGGGTGACGATTTCAAGGTGACCGTACGTTCTTTTTGTTTCTGGAAAAGATATTTTTATATTGAAATACGTATAATCTTTTTATTTTTAGTACTTGGTAAAAAGTGGGTTTATTTTAAAAAATATTTTCTAAAAACTTTTTCGTCCGCAAATATAACGATATTTTGGAAAAATATTTCTGTTGAAAAATTTGTAGAAATAATGTCTATTAAATTTTGGAGGAGGAATGCATAAAATACTTTTTTTTCGGTAAGAGATTTCACTTGTCTGTTTTGAAATGCATCTGATTGCTCTTTTTTCCTGTCATGTAACAAAACATGTTCTTAGTGAGTTCTTCTCGTATTGGGTATTCAATCATTTTCATTTTGCAATGTAATTGTGATTTTTTTCTCCAGTGTGCTCAATTTTTTGTGCAAACGGTCTCTATATTTATGTTTTTTAAAGAGCTCAATACGTAATGGAAAGTCGATTTTTTTGTTGTAAAATTTGAGTACGAAGCTGTCAATATTTGGGCCTGATAATTATTGTTCCACGACTCTATTCACAAGGTGTTCAATCAATATCGTTTGCCGCCAACAAATCTTAAAAAACAAAAGCGATTCGATAAACTCTTTTACAAAATATTTATAATTCAGAGGGGAAAATCGGATTTTGATATTTGGAACTAAAATTCTAAATTTACAGAATTTACAGAATTACGTGTTCTATTATATAAAACAGAATCGTATATGATTATTTTCCAAAAAATAGCTTATTTTCAATTGGCTCTAAAAAAAATGTCGTTCGTAGCTTAAAAAGTGCTGTTTTTCTTTTTGCAATTTATTTGAGATGTGCAATAAAAATGGAACACTCTGTATACATATAGCGTGAGCGTTTCGTCCTAAGCGCATACATCCCTTCATTGCTTTCCTCTTCACCCCTTCACTCCTTCGACCTCGGTTATATCGTAATTAATTAATCAACGAGAAGACTGTGCGACGACGAACGAGCTCCAGGACGGTAATTGCCTCGTCGAGATTACGGGAAATAAAAAAAATCTGAAAATATATTAAAGCAATTTCTAGGGACGATACTTGCGACAGTACCCAATGAAAATTGAGTTGAGAGAAAAATTGTAAAATTGTTGAATACGCAATCAAGAGGAAATTTGCATGTTCATTGCTCGAGTACATAGTCCAAAGTCCTGGAGAAAATGTATGACAGGAATTACTTGAATACTTTATGGGGTTGGGGGTCATGTCGAATGACCCCCAACCCCATGTTCCCCATGTTCGACGGAATAAAAATTCCATGTAATGGCATTTGTTCCACATATCTTCGACTATCTTTACAATTTTTATCAAAAGATTTCGTAATAAAATGGCGGCGCTGGAGCTGGAAAAGACGACGTAATCCTACATTAGAAATTATTTATTGATTGACACGACATTTTTATCAGAACATCGAAACGACATTTCACGTTTAAGCACCTAAGAGGTTTTGTTCATACGTTAAAAACTTTGTTTAAATAAAATGATTTTTATCAACGTCTTAATAATTTTTTTTTCAAACAGGCACTGTTTGGTAAAAAATCAATATACTATTAATTCTCCGGTTATTTCAAGTTCGATTTTTATCTGAAATCCAAATTATTTTGAACTTTGTTTTCAGGTAACAAATTTGAGACTTCCGTAGCGAAGGAAAAGGAACGGAGGGAGACGGAAGGTATAGAGATTTTCAAAAAATATAATTTAAAATCCAAATTATGTCAACCTCTGTTTTCAAGTAAAAAAATGATTTAATTATAATTGAATGATTAAAGTAATTGAATTGTTATTATGGAAATAAATTAATTACTTAACGAAAGGATAATTATACAATTTTCTTGAGGACATATCAAATTATTGCAAAAAAATTTAACAAATTATTCCGAACTTATTACAAAACATTTACATTTGTATTAATTTACAAATTCTTACCAACTTATTGCAAAATATAAAAAATTGAAAAATTAAAGAACTTGAATTTGGGACAGGGTAGAACGTAGGAGAGGTGGTGATAGTGAAATTGAAAAAAACATTACTTACAGGTGAAATAATTAAAATCTTTTTCCAGGTGAAAAATTAAAGAGTTTCCGAAGAGAGGGGGGGGGGGGGTAGACCGTGTTGTAGGTAATAAAAAATGACACGATAAATGTAACGTAGCAGGGTGCTGAATTATACATCTCATATGTGAATCAGTGGCGCGATGTGCGTGCGCAATAGTTAAATTGTGGCCATAAAGGAGGCGAGTCAGAGAGAGCTAACGACTAAATCAGAATCGTCGGGAGATTTGATCGCGGTGTGATTAGGGCTCTCGGGTGTCGGAGCAGCGCATTTATTGCCCCCCGTCATTTACCCGTTCCGTGGTAAGCGCTGGTTACGTGGTACGAGAGCATCGCCGATATATCGTAGCTTTATTGTGGCTTTTCGTGATATCGAAGAGAATCGCCTTGCACTGCAATGGAAGCTTTGAATCTGCGACAATAAAGTGGCCGATGAATTATAGAGTGAACAAGAATCCAAAGGCTAATGGTGATCGTCTTAAAAAGTTTTTATTTTAAACAATACACTCGAGCTTTATAGAAAGAAAAAAAATTGTCAAACCCAAACCTACAAATGTCCTTTGGCATCAGCTGGAAGAATTTTTAATTGTTCAAATGGGACTCAATGCTATTTGTAAATGAATACTTAAAGATGAGTTCAAACATGAAAAAAGTTCAAAGAAACCCAAACAAAACCAAACAAGAGCACGAAAGCCAATTGTGATCATCTTCAAAAATTCATTTGATAACAGTTTAAGTTTCATTGCCTACGTTTTATCCGGATGCCATCAATAATCATCAAGAGTTCCACTCTACTATTCCTTCCACGATCTTTAGATCCTCCAAGTTCTCCAGAGATTTGCCCACCAAAAAAAGGTCGTCCAGAAAAGTCACTCCAAATCCTGGTCTTTTTAGCTTACCATTCACCATCATCCTCAAGTTACTTTCGATTCGATATCCAGCGAGGTTACGCAACCAGCCAATAGTCCACTTCACCCAAGATGACTTTTTGGCTATCGGATGACAAAATGGCGAACGAAAATAAAGTCACGTGGTCGTAATGGTCCCTCGTTTGACAGAGGTCACCACCCACAAAAGCCACATGAGCGCGGAAGCTTTTGGAACGTAGCTTTCATCGCACGAATGTAATTCGTTCAGGGTGGCAAGTTTCGTACGCGCTGCCACGTAATGGCGTCCGCCATTACGCTAGCGATACCTTTGGCATCGCGTTGTTATTCGCGTTTATAAGACGCGATGGCGTGACTCGATCGTTTCAACGGGGCCCATGCACGACGCACACATTAACCGCTGGCGTTCCTCGTGAAGAAGCGAAGAGGGTGATGCGCCGTTCTGTGTGAGAGTCCCGAGGGAGAGACGTACCAAAGAGGGTGCCCATGGAGAGATTTGACCTCGTCACGAAAGGCAGCAAAAGGGAAGGGGGAACGAGGGAGAGAGAAAAAGAGACAGAGACTGTCAAGGCTAGCAAGAAGTGGAGGGTGTATAAAACGAATACTCCCAACGTGCAATCATCCCTCGCGGAACTCAATCGTTTATCGATGATCCGCCATTACAGCCTGGATATTTCTTCGAGTATTTCTCCACCAATCGGCCATTTATTTTTACGACTTTTACATGAAGGTTGCTTGAAGGACGTTCATTTTATCAGGAACATTTCAATTGGCTCTATCATTTCATCACGATCCTATATTTTGATGGACTTTTCAGAGATTACGGAATTCTAACTAATGGAACTTCCATTAAGAAGGACACTGAATGATTGCCGACCCAAATAGGCGATTAATACGGTTCGAAAGTCGAAAACGATCTTCCGAGGAAATTCAAAATTAGTTATCGATTTCCTACGAAATTGGAGCTTGTCCAATTGGCTTTGAGGACTAACAAAAAATAACCTACTTTCGATTTCTACTTGGAGAACTTTGTTGGAAGACAATTTTCATATATTGGCTCAAATGAGTTACTGACCGCATAATGGATGCTATAGTTTTTCATTTATCACGAATTTTCCTCATAGAACATCGCTGGACCAAAATTCTTGTTCTGACTACCGTTTTAACGTATACGTCCCTCTTCTTAATCAAGTAATTCCCAAACGAGGGCGGGTCTGGGAAATTCGTGATGCCCAAACGATTTTGCATCGAACAAGGGTTTTTCATCAACCATATTGACGAGAATCCAGGACTACCATATTTTGAGGACTTGCCTATATGGGGACCGAAAATTGTACATTTTTTTTGTTTGGGTTTTTACTTCCGGTGCTCCAATGAGGACCAATTTGAATCCATGCGTTCTATCAACATTGCTACCGATACTTCCTCCAAACATTGTCATCTATCGAAGAGTTGATTCAGTCGGCTGATCGATCCCTTCCAGCCGCAGCATTCACCTTTCTCATCCGTCAGCATAGCCATTTCGTTCCGAACCCAAGAAAACTGCGGGAGACCTACGTCAATAAGCTCGGTCTCGCTTTTCACTCCTGGAATCACAGTTACGTCACGACAACGTCAACCCAACGTGACCGCACGTTGAATCAACACACACACACACACACATAAATCTGCGCAGTCTGATGTAAAGCTCTTTGATGTTGACTCGACCACGTGTACTTGATTACTCGCATTTACAAATAAAAACTCGCGTCAGCTTCGAGTCCGCTTCGTCCTCTCCCTTACCAAAATGTAGAAGGTCCTCAGACGAAAAAAAAAAGAAAACATCGACGCACCGAATCGTCGTGTTTTCGTTGAAACTTTAAAATGCCACGGATTTTTAGAGCTGAAGTGCACAAAAAGCTTTTTTGATCTCGTATATTTTAAATGAAGTTTTAGACGACGAACAAAAACGAGAGGACTCCTTAAATTAGTACATATTTTTATTTATTTAAATGAATTGCATTCATTTGTCGAATATTTATAAATATCCATTATTATTCTGCTTGCACATGTAAAACTTTTTTGATTTCTATATCTACTTAAATGTGGATCTAAAAACATTAAATTTAAGCTGAATACCTAAAATGTTGCAATTATTTGCATTTTTAGATTTTGAACAATTTTAGATTTTGAACGGTTGTATGAACGAGCCTGAAAGATATCTAAAATCTCAAATGTCAAAATCTGCAAAGTAAAAAAGTGATGGTCGTTATGGATGATTTTTGCCAACTGTATTCTTGCCTACCTTTTGTTTCTTTCACAATACCAGTTTTGAATTTTAGAATTTTTAGATTGGGTATAATACGCGTCAAATTGCAAGTTAAACGAAAGCATAAATGGGTAAATGAATCCGAAATAAATGTCACAGTCCAATCTCCAAGTGCAATAATGCATTATCTATTGATTTCAAAATCCATTTGCCAAATCCAAAAATCCAAATTCTGAAAAGTAGCTGTTCTTGTTTTTTTCACAAAATTATATACATAAAGATATGTGTTTTTTTCCTTTCACAGCTACTTTCGGAAATACATATTAGACTTCAAAAAAAATTGAAATTAAAAATCTAAAAATGGATGATCATCACGACTTGTCGTACTTGAAAGTATTGTTTGGAAAAGTGATTCCAAACGCAAGACGAAAGTTGGTCAAAGTGTAGCCTAGCCGTAGACGAGGTTTTTCTAAAAATGCGAAATGAAATCGGTAGCAAAGCCAGGTTCCATTTCCGTCGCGTTTATCTACACGATCTTTATGTACACATATCAATTTCAATGGTATAACGACGAAACCGCATTGTGTCCTATCTCCATCCTACTCGCACTGTGATTGCATCACCAGGTCCCAATGCCCGATGTACGTATATCTCTCGGTGCGGTAAGGGTCTCCCCAGGCACGCCATTGCTCCGAGCCGTTATCGTGGAAGAGTATACGTTATACCGATCTCTGTATGTGCCTCTATACCGTGTATCATACGAAGCAGTTGATGTTCGAGGAAAGGGATCTTGTGCCGCTTCAAGAAACTATTACATATACGGTAGCCCATGTACAGGGTGTCCCACCTAAAGTGTCCCAAGCTTATATCTCAAAAAGTAAGCTTCGCAAAAAAAAATTTTTCGGACAAAAGATGTGCCGTTTTTAGCGGGGAAAATTATAGCAATGACGTTTTGACCTTGAACATAAATTCCAAGGTCACGCGGAGGTCAACTTCGGACTTTGTCTGGATTTTATTGCAGGTTTATTCGAGTTTTATGCGGTTTAGAGGAAATGTTGCATACTCTGAAGCCCATGTACAGGGTGTCCCACCTAAAGTGTCCCAAGCTTATATCTCAAAAAGTAAGCTTCGCAAAAAAATATCTTTCGGACAAAAGATGTGCCGTTTTTAGCGGGGAAAATTATAGCAATGACGTTTCGACCTTGAACATAAATTCCAAGGTCACGCGAAGGTCAACTTCGGAATTTGTCTGGTTTTGATTGCGGGCTTATTCGAGTTTTATGCGGTTTAGGGGAAACGTTGCATATTCGGGCGTATGTGTACAGGATGTCCCACCTAAAGTGTCCCAAACTTATATCTCAAAAACTGAGCTTCGCATGGAAATATTATTCGGACAAAAGCTGTGGTGTTTTTAGTGGGGAGAATTGTAGCTTTGGCATTTTGACCTTGAACACAAAATTCAAGGTCCCGCAAAGATCAACTTCGTAATTTGTCTCGATCTGTTTGCAAGCTCATATCTCGGTAAGTGATCTTAACAACGAGATATGTTTCAGACAAAAGTTGCGCCGCTTTAATGCGGAAAAACGGTGGTGGTGCCATTTTAGTGTTGAATACAAATTCCAAGCTTATACGAAGGTTAAATTTTTGGTGCACATTCTAAAAGTAAATTCTAAAATTATTCTCCCAGTTTGAATGTGACATTGACAGTTTTCCCTTATTCGTGTCGAGCAATTTGAACTCGAATTTCTTTTTCAAAATCGAGTAGTTTTTGAGAGATAAGGTCGAAACGCTTTCTTCGGGATACCCGGTATTCGCGTTGGATCGGTCGTGCACGTATGCACACACGCACGAATGCACACAGGTGCACATATAACCGAGCATCTCCGAGTTTCGAGGATATCGAGTCATAGTCGTCTCCGCAATAATTGGGTAATTGGGTTATCGAGCGGTCGGGCAAGGAACCGAGAGAGGAAACCGACGTCAATTAGCCCGATACCGTGCTGGACCTCTCAGCGCAATTCACCTGCCATCCGGTTACAGCTTACCGGCGAGCCCGCACTCGAATATCAGAGAACGCGGAGTGTGCGGCTATGCCATAAGATATACTGCACATTGTTCAATTATAATCGGGCTATCGATCCCGGCTCTAATCAATATCTACGTGTCCCCATCTATCCCGTTCATTACCTCGAGGTGTCACTTTCCGCGGCGAACGGAAACTTGTCGCGTGACACGTTTAAGTGCCGCATGGCCAAACAGGAATATAACTTTATAAAAACGTTTCACAAAAATTGGATCACTCGATAATGGTATTTTTCAAAACGAATCGGAGCTACTGTGTAAATCAGAAAACGAATAACGAAAAATATGTGACAAGTTGTCGCCCCGTAGTGTCCTCATTTTTTGAGGTTATTTGCGATTTATGTCAAATGTTCTATTTTTTAAATTTATTTGCCTTTTAGTACGAAATTTTTTACGATTTTTTGTACTTCGTACTAAATTTTAAAATTTAGTACGAAATTTAGTACGAAAGTACTAATATTGGAAATGAATATACGATTTTTTTAATTGTTCCGTTTTTCAAAATTCAGTTATATTTTTCTCTTTTGATCGTACTATTTTTTAAAGTTTTTCTGGATTTTTATGTTAATTGTACATTTTTATTCAAAAATTTCGTAAGCTTATTGTTGGAGCGACCTATGGCAGTTTTAATTCGTTTTCTAGAAATATAAACTTTCGATAATCGATTAATCTTTTTATTTTTAACGTTGTATTTCTTAATATTTTTTGTTTTTTTAATTGTGCTTCTTTATCAATTTCGTTACAATCTTACAGTGATTTTACTTTTCCTTAATGCATTTTTTCAGAGTGTATGTAATTTATGTAAATTTATTTATGTAATTTATGTATTTATTTGTTTGTTTGTTATTGATCGTTTTATAATAATAGAATGGTAAATAAAAATTTTTTATTCGTCAACTCGAATATACTCAAAGTGAAATAAAAAGACAAATACTTTTCTTGAAAATAGAGCACTTAAACCACAAACGCAAGCCTCGAAAAACAATGAAACGAGAAACTGCAGTGTATAAATCAATCATCACGCTTAATTCACTCTTCACTGTCCAGGTTCCAGCAGCCCATGTTCCCGTCGGTACATTGAGTTGTATAATTCTTCAATTTTCCGGAAACGTTCCCAGTTAATATCACGCCAAATGGCACTTAAATACGCCACGTCTTATTTTCAAGATTTAAAAAAATTTTCTATCTACCATATTTCCAAACACATTGCTCTCTTGTCCCAAGTATACTTTTTATTTATAAACTTGTTTTCGTCATTGTTTAATCGATGTTGTTTTTTTATTAGAAAACATATTGTTTTTTTATACTTATTTATTACGTTTTATAGGTTGTTGTTTATTACTTTTTATTACAAATATACCATGTGTTACTAATATCTTAAAAAATACTTTACTACCACATCAAGTATTGGAAATGAGCAGTCACGTTAATAGATTTGAAAAATAAATTATTCATATCATGACTGAACAGAGGGAGCAGACATTTAGGTCTAGGAATATAAGCTTTATAAATGGAATATTTCAACGTCGGTATTGCACGGATCAAATTCATTGAAAATGGACAAAGCGTGTCCATCATCCATCCAACAATAGATGGCGGGAAATTGAAGCTCCGAGTTAGCTATACAGTTCAAAATTAACGATAAACCGCTTGATAACCTGAGTGCTCATGGTTGGAGAGTACATGCTAATAATAACGCTAGATCTAGATATTGCTTAATCATGTGGATAATATAGAAAGTACGTAGACAATGTAGGTAAAGAAGATTTTTTGTACTTAACCTAGATGGCCAATCTAGATAATAAAAAGAACCCAGGTAGTGTCTTGATAAACTGTATAAATCAAGTCCTGATAATCTAGATAACTATATAAAAATTAGATAATCTAAACTGTCTACATATTACATAAATGGTTTCGATAAGTTATATGATCTTCATTGCTCATTTTGTATATGTTCTGTAAAGTATCTTAATGCTTCACGTGTTTCAATGTAAATAGATAATTTACAAATTATCTCCATTTATTACATTCCTCGGCGATTCTGATGTTTGTCGGAATAATTGACGCAATTTATTCGCAATCGTCAGAAGTAATCAAGATTACCCAATTGCTTGCATGCGGCCTGAAAATGATGTAGAATTTACGAAGGATATCCAGATAACATCGAATCTGTCCGACATTTCCAAAGACGATAGAAATAGTCGTGATAATTAAACTACCCGCGCTGATAGAGGAAAATAACGAGAGAAATGAAGAAATTAGATCTGACGTCGAATGTAGAATTTGCTGAAGAATAAGAGGGCTGCTCAGCGAGAAAACAATGAAGTGAGATCGCGCGTGTGGTCCAGGACGAGATGATTGGTCACGCGCATGCACTCATGCGGAGAACGTGCCGGTCATTTCTATTCTTGGTGGGAGCGTTTGTCGCAATGTCATTCTTCTTTTATCGCACCATCACGAAACGGTCCTTTGTGCAACAAGCGAGAAAAGGGAACCCAGCGAACGGCGAGGTGTCGCGAGATGGACAAATAAAAATATGCGCATCCACGATGCTCGCCGGAATTTCCGTCTGGACGTTTTCTGGGGCCTTCGTGGAGCTACAAAAAGATCGCCTCAAAGAACGAGAGAAAAGACAATCACCAACGCCGAGGCGAAAAGGAAAAGCAAAAATTGTGAAAACACGAATGTTCCTTTTTGTTATTTTACTTTTCAAGAAAAAAGAAGAAAAAAAAAGGAAAGTGCACGAGGTAGAATAAGTTCGCACAGGAGTACACGGGAGAGCCCACAAATTCTCCAGCTCTTCAGCGAGAAGGGGAACGTTGAATGAAGCGCGAATAAGAGACGTAAAATAGAGTCTTTCAAATATGAGGAGCCGGCGCGAGAGGTGCTAAACGAAAAGAGAAATATATTGTGGTTTCGTGAGACGGATGGCCAAAGCTAGCCTGACGTACCGTCACATTTTTTTCCCCTCATTTTACACGCTAATATCCTTCCATCCTTCCCCACGTACCAATCTTTCAGGCTCCTTTCTCCACTGACGAAAACACCCGATGATGAACCGCGATTTGTCTCGCCAGGACCCCCAGCGCGAATACTAAGTAGCCTTGGAGGTTGAAGACTTTGACCTTGGAGACTTGGATGTTCGAGACTCGAATTTTGGAGATTTCCAATTTAAGATTTCACCCGTTTCAACTTGGCACCTAAATATCTCCGATCTTAACTTTTTGACGATTCCGGTTTTGGATTTTATTTGTAAATGATTGCAGTACAATTAATTCCATTTGTAGTAGCTTGGAAGCAATTAGGGCCACAAAAAAAATCTTGGATGTTGAGGATTTGGACGGTGAAGACTCGATGGTTGAAAATTTGGACGTTGCAGATTTGTATGTTGCAAACTTGAACATCAAACTTTTGGACATCCAAAACTTGAATGTCTAAGATTTCGATCCCAAAACATCAACGTCCAAGACTCGAACCTTCAAAACTGTAATCTCCAAGATTTGGATGTCCAAAACTTGGACTTCTAAAAATTCGTTATCTAGAACTCGGACATTAAAAATTTGGACGTCGATGACCTCGATTGAACTTGAACGCATCGAACGCCGAAATCAAATGGTTCTGGGCCCATTTTTGTTCGAGAGCCAAAAGTACGGTCCGATCGTACATCCGCCTGGTTCACAAAACGTAGATAACGAGGAGGGAGTTGCCCATGGGGTGTCAGAAACATTCGAGAGGATGAGCTGGGTCCAGCGAGAAAAAGGGAGCTCGTACAGCTCGATCCATAGTAGCCTATAATTATATACGTATACACCTTCAGCATATACCACCAGGTAAGGAAAGACCGCGATTTGTATCGAATCGTCCATGGCCCTACGCCCTTTTATTCCCTGACGCTCGATATAAGGACCAATGAAAGGGACAGGTTAAGGGAGAGGATGAGACGAGATGAGATCGGGAGACTCGAACTGCGGGTTCCTGCTTCACCAGCTCCGGGAAGCCCTCGGGCGAAGCTCTCGTTCCCCGTACAAATTCCTTCGACGTAATTCGGATTACTGTCGGTATCCTCTCGCGACCCCACCAACCGGGTGTCCCCTTCAAGTTGACACAGCGAAATATCTCGAAAGAGATTCGGCTTTAAAAAAATATTTCAAACATAACTTTCATAGTTTCAAACAAGAAAATTGACAGTGTTGAACTTATCACATTTTTTTACATTTTTGAAGTTTATCTCAAATTCAACATTTCTGTTTATACCGAAATGAATCTTTTTTATTTCGGAATAACGTTTTACAGAAACAGTCAACTTTTATTGGACACTTCTTGCCTTGTGACTTGAGCACTCAATGATATTTTCCATTAAATGAATCAAGCTTACAATATAACTGATAAACAGTCATATAAAAAAAAATATGTTCCGGACAAAAAAGGCTTATTTTACTTTTAAAAATGAAGATGTCTTTTTTTTATCGAAACAAAAAAATAAATATTTTTTGTGTTCTCTTCCGTTTGAAAATTCATAGTTTATTTTGAAATATTCACGAAAACTACAAAAAAAAAAAAACGAAAAATCACCAAAGCCTTCATTCTCGCCGTCCGGAATTGTGAAACTTTTGTTCGAAATGTTTTTTTCGTAAAATGGATTCTTCCCACGATATTCCGTTTTCCATCTTGAATGGTACACCCTGTATAGTTGTATCCAGATCAGCAAGTGCATATGCAAAGAGAAAAAGGGAACAGAGAGATGAAGCGAGAAACGGAGCGAGAGCGACAACGAAAAGAAGACGCGGCAAAAGTGGCTGCTGTAATCAACTTTTTATTCGGTTTTCGCCTCTCTTCTCACACCTGAGGCTGCAACTCTCGTGCTGGATCCACCCTTTATTTCCGCAAGTGTACACATACTCTTCTCTGGGACGTTCAAAGGGTGATGTTGGGAGGGTTACGGATGAAAGGGACGAGGACTGGAGGTTGTGAGGTTTGTTAACTTTTGTATCAATGGACATGCATGTTTAATCGATTTCGGGCTTTTGTTCATCCGCTGGTGTTCGGGAAAGGTCCGGTTAAGTCGCCGGTTCTAGTCCTGGCGCGTCTCTTTGCACATGGATTGGCGTTTTATCGGGTTTGAATCGAAAATGGGAAGCTCGATGGAGGCAAGCCAGATAGAGCGTCCCTTTATTTCCTTTTTGGTGCGTTATTCGATCCTGATTGAGTTTCGACAGGAATCCAACTGGATTTCCGATGATCTCTGAATCCAATCATATTCTGGAGACCAATGTAACAATTTCTATTCGAATTTCTGTTAAACGAATTAGTTGGGATTTCTAGTTGGGCTTTAGATTTTCCTACTAGGATCAATTTTGGAATTGTTCCGTGTCTAGACTGGAATATTAGAGACACGTAGAAAAATTGAGGTTTCGAAAAAAAGTGGATTACTGAAAAAACTGAAACAGTAAAGATAACTGAAGCCCAAGGGAAAATTGGATTCCTGAAAAAATGTAGTTCTAAAGAAAATTTGACCTCTGAAGGAAACTGGATGCCCGAAAAACAGGGGTCTCCCGAAAAACTGGACACCCGGAGAAAACTGGATTCCTTACGATAACCAGAGTTCTAGAGAAAACTAATTTCTTTAAGAAAATTGGGCTCTCGAAAAAAACAGGAATTCTGAACAAAAACGGAATGCTTGAAGTAAACTGGACTTTTGGAGAAAATCAATGTTCCATAAAACGTTTCGAAAATCAATACAGCGTCTTATATTTGTAGGATTTTTTACTCAATGACGTAAAAGCACTCAACCCCGAGCCACCTAGCGACCATTCCGCAAACCCCAAGATTCAAAGAGACGCTTGAACAATTTCGGATTCGCGTTCAGCCCTGGCTTCCAGATTTGGAAGCCAGTTCGGGATCAGGATATCGGGAATAAAGTTGACGCATCCTTTTTTTCAGCTCTGTCACTGTCATCATCAGCGTAACGTTCCTGGATGATGCTTCGAATGGGTATACTCATTTCGAAGCAGCGACTGTGCATGAACTTTTCCAGTCGAAATTTCGAAGCTTTTCAAGACGACTCGTCAATAATTTTAGGATTAGAGGGCGGCGAAAGGCTTGAAAAGGTTTTATACATCTATGGTTGAATCGCTGGCTTTACGAGATTATCTGGCGTGTTCTGTATAGCGTGCGCGTGCCGAACGCAAAGCTTCGGGACGGAAGGATCGATCTCCAATCAACTGACAGAGCCGTGCAAAACTCTCATTCCCAACCAACACTTCGCCACGTGGGTGAGAATTATGCACACACAGAAGCATCCAGCTCTAACCATCCAACAGTCCGTACATATCCGGCTTAGTTCCGGGTATCTCGTAACCTCTCAACGTCCAATCTTCTTTGGCCTCTCAACCCCTCCCGCTATGACACAACACCTAACGTTATTGCTGGCGCTACATATACCTAGTGCCAAGTTTAGCGGTCCCTTCTAGGATTAGCTTCCGGCTGAGCACCAGGTGCACTTGGTGCAGCCCTGCTAGGATCAACTCTAACCTAAAGTTTAAGCTGAGTGCCAGGCTGATCATTGAACTGAGCTCCAAGCTCAGCTCAGATCCATGTTCAGTCTCAGGATAAGCTCCAGGCTTAGCTTTAATCCAAGCTTCAGGCTGCGCTGCCTCAATCATGACCTGCGTATTTGCTTGGACCATGTTTTTCCAGATTCTAATATTACTCAATGAAAAAAAACTTGGTCGGCGTTGAGACTACAATTCGATTGTATGCAAAACCCTAACTGCGTCACACTAATATTCGCTTCAAAAAAAAATCTTGAACATAAACTGATTTTCGAGCTCGAAGCCCCTGACCCGCTGATCGACTGGGAGATCCCTGGGGTCTGCTGGCACGAAGCTCGTGCAAAGTCAAGACCACCTCGGCGTTTATTATGGTCTTTAGCGTGTCTGCCTCGTCGCTGGAATCCTCGGTATCGCGTTACCCGATTGCCCGTCATTTGTGAAAAGCGTGATCAGCGAAATTGAGAGTGTCCGCAGCTTAAGCGGTGTCAGTGATCAACGCCGCATACGCGACGAGGCCAATGTGTGCGATGGAATCGTGCTCGCAGTTGTGATTTGAGATGCGGAAAAAAATAAAAATAGAGAATGAGGGGAGCGAACGAGGATTCTCCAACGATGATAGACGCGGTGTGATGCGAGCGCGTGCTGCTGTAGCGAGTGCAGCGGCGTACGTGCCCGTGTAATCTTCGCGATGACTTTCTCACTTTTTTTTTCTTTTCTATTCGTTTTTTCTATCTTCTCGCCCTCTCACAACGCCGCAGGCTCGACGTACGATCGATCGTGATCGATTCGTCGTACACTATCGGTGAGATCTGATGATACGCCCGGTCCATCCATGATAATGTGTAGGTAGGACGTAATCAAATGCACGTAAAATGGTATAAGGTATTCGCATGCAGTTGCATACTAAAATGATGAAGTCACATTTGTATGAATGAGCTCAGCCCGAAGCTCACTAACTGTTTAACGTATAGTTGAGGAACTGTTTAACGCGGATTCAGCAACTGCTTAGTGCGGAATTCAGCAACTCTTCAATGTGAAATTTAGCGACAGTTCAACCTGAAGCACAGCACAAATCTCAGTCTGAAGCTCGATACAAAAATTAGTCTGAAGTTCAGCAACATCTTAGCCTGAAATTCAGTAACTTCTCATCCTGAAATTCAGCTACATCTCAATCCGAAGTTTAGCAATATTTCGACTTGAAGTTCAGCAACATCTCAGCCTGAAGTTGAGCAACATCTCAGGCTAAAGTGCAACAATAATTCAGCCTGGAATTCAGCCTGCAGCACAGCAATCATATCAGCCTGAAGCTTAGCAACTGTTTAGCCTAGAATTCAGCAACAGATCAGCTTCGAATTCATCAACAGCTCAGCCTGCAGTACTACAAGAGTTAACTCAGATATGTAACAACAGCTCAGCCTGATTCTTAA
Organism: Ophioninae sp. B BG-2022a; assembly: GCA_030522765.1. Lineage (NCBI taxonomy): Eukaryota > Metazoa > Arthropoda > Insecta > Hymenoptera > Ichneumonidae > Ophioninae sp. B BG-2022a. The sequence continues at coordinate 26,160 of JAPYZJ010000121.1, forward strand.
GTTACAGGTGAACAGCAGCTCAAACTGGAACTTAGCACTCAGCTTGCTGAGAATTTCCATTCCGCAGATTTCACTCCATTGATTTGTTTCTACTTCGAACAGACTATCGTAATTCAAGATGGACAAAGTGTACCGAGGATTGCATCACCTAACTTAACCCAATCATGAAGTCCAGGCGAAGTCGCGAGCGGGGTATATCCATGAAACTCACGAAGTCGTACAGCCGTCACGAGACGTGGCACTCGCCTGGGGGGTCCCCCGTTCCATTATACGTACAAGGAGACTGCCTTGCTCCCGCGAGTTGACTGGTGCATATGCAGCCCGCCGAGCAGCGACGATCAATGAGAGGGATATGGGAATAAACGGGGTGAGACGCAGAGAGCAACAGAGAAGACCATTATCTGGATTAGACGCTGTGCAATGAATATAGATAGAAACCAAGAGCTGAGGACTCAAGGCGGACGGTCGGGGAGAGGGGAAACGAGAGAGCGAGAGAGATGGATGGGTTTTACCGTCTGGAGAAACGAAAGACAATGTCTCTGAGATCCGCTTCCTTGAGACAAGTGCCATCCGTTCATCACTTTCGTCCACAATAAAAGATGAAAAACGTTACGGTACAGCTAAATACAATAATTCAGTAAATGTACAATGTTCAAAATTGGTAAATGTACGTAGGTACCGTTGCAAACGTTGTAAATCGGGCTACGTTCTTTTTCTTTTTTTTTGGATTTATTTCCAAACATGTTTCAGATAACGGCACATTTATTTGTAACATTTTTCAGATACACGTTGTCTTTACGTAAACTGAGAAATCATCATGGAAACGTTGGGTTGAGAAAACAATTACTACGGCATGTTATTTCAAAATTAATAAGAATTTAGGGGTTGATCTGGGAACCGTACATGCTTATATCAATCGACTCAGAATTTCACGCCCAATTCCCCATTTTACGGATGACATTCTTACGTGGGACACCCTGCATACGTAAACAGAATATACAATTTCTAAAAGTAACACTAATTGTACGTACCTTTAATTTCTGCGAGCTCCTAATGTTGATAAGCCCCGGTATAGTTGCAAAAAAAATGCACACTCTTGGTAATAAATGAAAAAAAATTGATAAAACATTTAACAATTTTTTTTACGTGAGAAATAAAAACATTCGTTATTTACGCACGACACTAAAAATAAATGAACAACCCTTAAAAATGATTTGTAGCGCGACGATTACGAGTAACAATCGCTTGAATACGAAAGAAAAACTTCACGTTCAGGTTTCGCACAAATTTTAGTGAAAAAACAACCGGTCGTTTGTACAGAAATGATTTTCAAAGATTTACCGTCCAAATGGTATCCATCAGCGCAGCGGAGCAGTGAACGCCATATGGCGCGAAGCACCGAGTTCAAATAGAAGCGAGAGATTTCAAGACGAGAATTTTTCATGCCTAGGAATTTGGGTCGATTTTGGGTTCAGTCTGATCTTGATATCTTTTTATCTCGTCGCGTTTTCCCTTCTTTGTTTTTCCGATTTAGCATCGATGCACGTTCACGCTCTAATAGCTGAGACAAAAATATCCTATCGCAAGTTAGTCGTTTCATCCAATTAATAATGCATAATGAATGCAAAATGCAAAAAATTAACTCCTCTATCTCGTCAGCTTGTGAGGTCGAAAAAGTCTATGTAAATTTATCGGGATAATATGCGCTGAAAGCTTTCCAGCTGTAATCACGCGTCTCGTGATATACTCTGAGCTGCGAACGTGCTCAAATGAAATATTCGTACAGGGTCTTCCGGGTTGCGAGAAACGGTGAAGTAGCTTGAAAATGGCTAGCCCTTGGAGAAATATTTAGACCTGAATAGTAGTACGTCAAAAGAAAAATATGACCATTCAAAACGAAACATGATAGCAGTATTCTCGAAGAATCGGAGAGTGTCTGCTTTTTTTGAATGGACCTGTATAATCTGCGAGGCCAAAGAAGGTCCAGTTTCAATTTTTTTTTCTGACGGAACTGTAGGAAGTACGAGGTTGGGATTTTACACTCATGTTATACATAGTCTTATAAAAATTAAGTTTTTTTCTCGATAAAAAATAAGAATAAACAATGGAGTTATTATTATTAAAAGAAGAGGTCTACTTTCCAGGGTCCAGTAGGAACGCGACGTAAAACTGCGTTTCATCTCGTTCATTTACGCTTCGTAATGATAATCGAGGTCTGAAGAGGGATAAAAAATTGTACAAATATACTGCAAAACATAAGCTCCGTCGTATTTTTTATGGCAAGACAGACGCGATTGGTGCGGAATGGTTTACATACGCATAAACGAAGCCCGCTCGATTCCACGATCTCGTTCACCCAAATATTTAGACAAATTTCTATTCTGACCCTTGCGAACGTCTCCCGCGGCGAAACGAATGTTGAAACAATCAGCCCTACAGCGTTTCAATCATTCTTACATCCCTCCAACCAAGCTCTCATTCCGAAACTTCAAGGACTTCGAATATAAACATACCCGAATAAATCCATACTTTGACAAAGAAAAATATTTCAAGATAATTCTAGTCGTCAGCTGACCAAGCAGCAACCACGGTTCTTTGTTTAAATAATGTTAACTTCCTTATTTATTGACATTTTTGCAAGAAAAATAAACTCGAACATGGCAAAAATATATACCAGATATGTACAAAATTCCAACCTCGTTGGTCCAATACTCTTGTTGGAAAAAAATATTGAAAATCAACCAGTCGTTTGGACCCCAAACTGATGCTAATGGCTGCTCTATATTTGAATCAATATAAATCCATTTGCGATTGATATTTTTTCACGAAAAAAAAACTTGAGCATGGCAAGACTATGAACCAAGTGTGTGTGAGGTCCCAATCTGATCGGTCAAATACTCTCGTTGGAAAAAAATATTTAACATCGGATACCGAGTCATTTGAGTATCAAGGTCAGGGCTACGGATAGAAAAAATAAAAAATAAATTTTAACCTTTTCTAAACAGCTAGCAGTTTTGAAATTCCGAGAATTTACAAAAGCAGACGTCATGACGAATGGCAGAGCAGAGAGTGTGATTGATCCCTATGCATGTGTAAAATCGTGCTGTTTACGGACTTTTATGTGCCACCAGCGTGTGGCACCAGCTCATTGTCGAGATCAGACTGGCTGGCCACAGCTCCTCGTGCGAGACCAGTACAGGGAGCGACGTCCGATGTCGTTTATTTGTTCTGTGCGTTTACAGACCGAATGGCACGTCTCAGTGCGTGCATCTGCCAACTGGCAGCGTTCACCAAACGTCTTTTCCTCGCTGCGTTCGAAGCTCGCCACTTTTTTTCATTCGCTCCTATACAATGGAATCCGGACCATCGAACTTGAAAAAAAAGAAACTCAACTATTTTTTTATGAGCATCCGGTTAATCCAATGAATATTTCATTTGCAGACGTTCATTCTCTGTACCTTCGAGTATTCACAAAGCTAGGAAAAAATCAGGAAATGCAAAACGCATTCAGACATTTTATTAACTTTGTTATTATTGTTATTATAATTCATTTATGGAGTTTCAAATGATTTTTTTCATTCGACCAATTTTATTTTTTATCGAAAAGTAAATGTTAAGGAATTATAAATGTAATTAAATATATATTATCAATTCTACTTATTCTAGAAATATCCGAAGATGAATTTAAAAAATCAATGAGAGAGAAACGCAACATCTGCTACGAAATTGAAAAAGTGGGAAATTTTAGCATTGAAAAAAGATTGCTAAGAATTACGAGCCTACGAGAACTCGAAGGGACAATTGGCTCGTCATAAATTGATATACGGCGGACCTAATTTGCATACCCTCCGTGTTGCGTAATAGAGAATCTCCTGAGCTCGCAGCCAACTTTTGTAAAGACTTCCGAAACCTCGAATGAATCAAGTTTAAATTATTCCGTAATGAAATTAATTTGCATCAATTAATTTAATTCGTTAAAAAATATATAAAATAAAAATAACCAGAAAAAAACAATTTAAAAATCCACAGGTTGCAGCGATAAAACGCCTTAGGCGATTTTTATTGAATCGATCGTGTCTGATATAAAAAAAGCATTAATAAAAAGAGAAATGAAAACATCTGGCAGCGATCTCTATAATACGATCCAGACCTCTCGATGGTAAATAAAATACTTGCCTCGGAAATTGCCTCTTGATAACCCAAAATTTACGATCGCCAGGTTTTCTCGATACGTATACCTATGGGCACCGGAATATTTAAGGGCACGTGGAAGTCGTTAAAAATATTAATATAGAACGTCCGATTTGCCCATAATTTTTTTTCCGATATTACCGGCATATTTACATTTCAATTTATTATGGAATTAATACGTAATAATCGGTGCTCGTTTTAGATTATTATTGCTCACGCTACTTCAATAAAACGTTATGTATCACGAGAATTTTCACTAATTTGTTTTTGATATTCGATATCCTTATGGACGACACTTTTATACATTTCGAAACTAAATTTTCGAAAAGGTTAGAGCTAAAATACGAACTGTAAACAAAATATTTTGTTAACTACAATTAAGCAGTTTTAAGCATTTTTCAATCTCTTGTAATTCACCTTTAAAGATTTCCTTTTTTTTATATTCACTATGTAATAATTTTTTATAATTTTAATTTCAAAATTTACTAAAAAGAAGTATTTTTACTGCAAAAGTGGTTTTTTCACTTTCCTGAATGGAAAATTTTGCAGCTCGCTAGAAATGAATTTGCGTGAAAGTTGGCCGAGTTTCCAAAAACGCTTCTTCAGCATTAAGACACAGTGGTTCAGAAAATAAATTTCCTTGGAAAAAAACGTGATAGAATTCCGGTAGCGCCGAAATTCCTTTTTATCTTGATGATGTATCTAATGGTCCATCATCGTCATCAGTCGGTAACGATGTGCTACGATATGTATGAAGCTCGTATCGTGTTAGAATTCTCCGCTTTGCTAATGAGCGAACAATTTGGATAATTCTTCGTGGTCCGTTTTTTTTATTTCCTTTTTCTTTCCGTTTCTTTTCTTCCCTGCCGCGATAGTTCGTCTCCGCAATCTTTTGACTGTCAGACGATACGAATAATTTCGGGGACTAAACGAGCCGAAAGGAAAAACGAATCTGCGCGAGAAAACGAGTTCTCGATGCCGTATGAGGTCCCGTGGCAACATTCAGAAACTCGGACAAGTTACGAGCGTCTGTATATGCTGTATGGGGAAGTTCTTGTAAAATCGAGTCAGACGATATCCAAAAAATGTTACGATTTTTTTCATAAATAATCGCACCCCGATGCGTGGGCCATTTGTCATTCTTTACTGACTATCTAAAACGTTATTCGAAAATTTATAATTTCGAAAAATAATTCGCCACTTTTTGAAAACCCAAATCAGCTTGAAATTTTGAAAAACATATTTTATTATTGGCGTGGTTTACTTCTGAGGATACGTAATGAAAGATCCTCTATTAAAGGTCATCTTTAATTAGAAAAAAATAATTTTAGTTATTCCAAAAACTGAACGAATTATAAAAAGATTTTTGTGAAACGTCATTTTTCGCCAGGTAACGAGGAAAGTACGAAGCCCTGATACAATAACTCACAGTCAGGGGGTGCTTACCGCGTAACTATTAATCATACTAAAAAAAAAATTCAACCTTGACAAGACTATGTACTAACTGCTCGAAAAATTTCCACTTCGTCGTTCCATTACGCTCGTTAGAAAATAATAAAATGGTGGGTCGAAAAAAAAGATGGAATATCGTTTGGAAAAAAAAACGGTTGCGTCGGAATGCCCTCTACATAAGTTACACGAAGACCTTACGACAGTCTTTAATTAGACAACTTCTCAGGAAAGAAAATAACCGACTCGAGACTTTTGGCTTCTCCGAGACCCCCCGTCGAGATTGCCCGAATCTTTTCATCTTTGAAATGAGCGTCCGAAGCTTCACCCCCCTCTCCAAATTTACATTCGCTCGAAAATCACCCCACAAATCCGCAAATCTTTTGCAGAGTACGCACCCTGCACGTGATCGCGAATGTTCATTCGTATCGATTTTTACGAATCGATTTATCGAATCGAATTTGAATACGAGACCGATCGAGGAGCTGGCCCGTTCTCTTCGCGGAATTTCGAGATGAGGGTGCTCTCAACCCGGAGAATAGCTTGCGGCAGAGATAGGACCGGGAAAAAAGACCATCCCGACAGAGATGGCGAAAAAAGGCTAAACTTTCAGCGGATACCGCACCGCGGAGTCTCGTGCTTGGGAATTCCAGCACAGAACGAAAGACGGACGTTTCCCAATTAAGAAACTTCTCGGCTGTAGCGAGTGGAAGGCAGAGCAGAGAAAAAAATCTTACCGTCGGGATTAAAGTCGTCCTAGCGAGCCTTAACGTTAGCCCTGTGCCAGTTACGACTCCGACCGACAGATCTTCAGAAATTAAACATCCGGATCGAACTATCAAAAATACTTTAAAAGATCGCTCCTCGCTGTCAATTAAATAATTATAAAGATAATGAGATTACATTCTTAACTCAATGATAAGACCATACGAAAGATTCGAATTATCGGATCATTAAAATATATTTTGAAAATGATAATCGATTTTTAGAATATTTTATGAATTACGAGTATTAAATTATCAGTAAATATTATTTAAATTGATTTTTTTTACTTATTCAAAATAAAGTGGAAAACTGGTTTTTTCAAATGACTAATTGTCGTAGCAATTTATCAAACATTTTCGTAGTATTGTTGTAAAGCCTCGCAGTGAGGAATGTGAAAATGATACGTGTCGTCGTAATTTACGATTGCGATGATTAAATATTCATCGAATTATAAAATTTGAAATTTAATTATTAAATAAATAAAAAACATTTAATCAAATGAAAATTTAATAGAATCATTAAGAAAATCATGAATTATCGCAGCAATTTAGCAAAATAGTGAGTACTGTAGTATGTTTTTCATCACTCACTGTGACGTGATGCAAAAATACTGTGTCGATGAAAAAAGAAACTGTAAATATTACTCGATTTTCCATTGCTCTCCGTATTGATTTTTCGTTCTGGGAATGAGAGTTTTTTTTCACTTCCATGTCTGAACGTATCTGCGGCAAAAATTGACGTGTACAGATGTTGAAGACGAGAGGATCTCCTCTACGATCTGATGGGAAGAGCGAAACTTTACCCGAGCACTTTCATTCCAGGAGATGGAGAAAAAATGTGATTGTGAAGAGAGGAGAGCAAAAAAAAAAAGGATGCAAGCATCCGATATTGTCTGCATCAAGAGCCCAAGTAATACGGCGAGGCAAGGATATGGAGGCTCAAATTCATGCGGAAGTATTTATCGATGAAACAGAGTCCAGAGAGGGAAATGAAGAGAGAGAAAGATAGAGAGGGAGGGCGGAGAAAAAAGAGGGAGAGATTTCTATTGGGTCGAGACAAAAGAGAGCGGAGGTTCGCGAATGTTGAAGTCAAAAGAGAACCCGATCAATATATATAGAAGTATATTTTTTTTTTATATCTACAGGGTGACAGATATAACTCAACCTCAACCGTTATTATTATTTTTTATTTACGGAGAATATTATGCGTCACAAACAAGTGAGTATCAAAAAACATTAAAAATCAGGGCTAGAAAAATCAAAATTAGTTAATTGAAACATACATTTTGAAGGTACAAGCACGATAATTGTGCTATATATAAACATCGTTTATATATTTATTTGCAATGTATATTAGAAAGATTGTATACCGATTTCTACTTAAAAATATCAATAATTAAAGTAATTATAAATAGTCATGTAAAGGTTGTTTGGCAAGCTCATTGAATATTAAATATACTACTTTTCTCCTCGAAATCCACGTTTGTTAAGACTTGACCAAGCTATTTTGGATTCTCATGTATCACTCATGAAAAAAATCCGAAATGTTCAAGAAAAAAATTACGTCAGTATGTTAATAGCTAACCCAAAAAAAAACAACTTACCATTAACAGGGGATGCTTAAAAAAGTATCTCAAAAGTCGTTTTACATTCGAAAAAAAGTTAATCCTTCTATACACAAAAAAGAAAATATTGATTTTTTTCAAAACGTCGGTTTTGTTTGGATTTTTCGATCCTAATTTACCATGTCTTCAACGATGTTGTGAAGAATGATTTGAAATGATATTTTTTTGAGTCTACGGATCCTCCAAAAATAGATAAATTTACGATTGTCACCCTGTATGTTCCGTGTGCAGATCGTGGCTTTCTATAAAACAGAAGTCGGAGGAATATTCGGCTGTAGTCACGAGAGAGCCCGGATGGTTTTGTCATACACGTCGGAGTGTTCGTCGGAGTACGTCGCACATGTGCTCGTAGGTGAATGCACAGTGGAGAAAAAAAAAAGAATGGGTGGAGCCTAATTCGTCCCAGCTGTACACACACTTTTTGTCGTCTGCGCTAAGCGATTATACAAGAATATTTGCGAGGAGGGGCTTGGCGTTACCGCGTACATTAATATGTGCCCTCACTCAATTAGGCTCGAATTACTGCAGACGTCAATGTCGTCAGGGTAGAGCGTGCAGGTACTGCTCAAGCTGGGAGGAGGGGGGGGGGTTGAATGGGAACTTCGGTATTGAGGTGATGCGGAACATCCGAATTAACCATCGAGAATTTTCAAATCAACCGCACGCACAGAATATCGAACCAAATTAGCGGAACGTGCGTGGCTTACGAATTACTCGAGCTTGTACGTCAAGTTGAACGAATGAGGAAAATCATATTCAAAAAAACGAATATGGAAAAATCCCTCGTGGATTCGGTATTGCTTGAAGCTGAAAAAAACAAATTTTTTTTTGGCAGCAGTAATGCGATAACGAGTTTGAAATTTTACAGACGATACTTTTTTTTTTTCATTGAAAAACGTTGGTAAGGAAGAGAGTTTTGAGAGTTGCGTCACTCGCGCCTCTAGCGGTAAAGATTTGCACTTGCAGTTCATGGCTTCCCCGCAGTTGGGTGACGTTTCACAAAAATCTTCGTAGCTCGGTCAGTTTTTGGAGTTTCTTCGAAATTCTTTTTCTGTATTGAAGATAAAACTATGGACTATGAAACGGTACCACGGAAAAAAGGATTTTTTCAAAATTTTAATTTCCCAGCAGTTTCTTAAATGTAACGTTTAGAAAACTGAAAATTGTGGTCAGGATTCAACAAGGCACGTGTCACAGGAATCCAGCAATATTTCTAGAATCAAACAAGCGGTTCCAATTGAATCAGTAATATCGAGATCGGTCTCCGGCAAAAATGAATAAACATAAGCGTCAGGCAAATTTGAGAAAATTCTCGTCTCATTTCGGAACCCTCTCTCCCTTGGTCTTTCGTCGATATCCCTTCGTCCCCTTGGTTCTCCCATAAGCCGCCAAGTTTCTGGTGCATTTCCAGACTCATTTTTTCGTCCTCGCTTTTTTCGCAGTCGAATGCAAATAGTATATGGAAAGTGGAAGACGGGAGATATAGCGAGAAACATTTTTGCTGCTCCCCGAACGGAATTAAATAGGAAATTGCAACGGTGTGCTGCATGTCGTAGCTGGGATAGTCGAAGCAAAAAGAACGAAAGACGGAGACAGGAAAAGAGCGTCCGACCAGAAATAATATGAAATTTCTAGTGCTGCTCCGGGTGCGCGTTATTTTTCTCACAACTCTTTCTCTCTTTTGCTACCCTTTGTCTTCTCTCTCTTTCTCCCTCCCCTCATCTCCTTCCATCCCTGCTAGACTTTTTTCATCCCCCGAGGATCTTTTTTGTCTCTTGGCCCTTCTCTGTTATCGACATTGCCAGCGACAGTTTTGCAGGGTATCCATATCCAGCCAGAGATCCGGTGGTCCTTTCGTTCCTGATATCTGCAGACGCGTTCCACCGAATATAGATGGCAATGTCAATACACCGCGTTGTCACGGTACATGGACGACCTACGAGATGTTGAAAAGTCACGGAGTCCTTTTCGGGCTACGGTGAACGCCGCGAGAAAGCTCATGAATTCGGTACCTAGGATTCGGTGAAGAGTGAGAACATAAGGACTTTCGACTGGTTGCGTGGAGGTACGCATTTTCATGCTCTTCGTCACGTGTCACTTGTTGTATAAACGCTCGGAGAGGAAAACGACAACGACAATTTTTTCTGAGCGAAAGAGAGGGAGGATCGGAGGGAGAGAGAGAGAGACAACTCTGACAAGGGTGAAATTCACCAGGAGACTTTTCCACCCCTAGTCGGCGGTTTGAGACACGGTCGTCGAGTGAAAAAGAAATGTTGCGGGAAAAAAAGAGCGTACGCGTTGAGGGATCGGACTGAATGACAAGTGAATGCCTCTCGAAAGAACCGAATGCGTGTGTCACGTGACACACGGAAGAGGACGCGTATGCGGAAAATCCTTCATGTATGTGATGGCGATAAGTACCCATTCGGGTGTCGAGTGTACCCGGGTCGAAAATTGTTAAAGCTCTACACGAACTTGGAACCGCTGAGAGTTCGATCGTCACCGGCCTGATAGAGATCGCGACAAATTCCAGGATTTTACACACGACTGACGTATCGTCAGCTTTCGTTGTTTTTTTCATTGAAAAATATTGATAGGCAGGGAAGTTATATAATATTTATGTGGTTTGTTTAAATAAACTTATTTAAACTGAAAAATAACCAATTACGAACATACGAAGCCGTGAAAGAAGGCCTAGTTTCAATGAAAAAACTTTAGCCGTTTACTATAAACAAATGAATCGACATGTCGGATAAACGTTCGGCCAAGCTATAGAAAATGCTATGAAGTAGCCTCCGTCCAAATTTGATGTCAATCGGCCGAATAGATTTTGAACTACACTCGCCACAATTTCAAGAAAAAGAGCCGTTACGCTACGAGCGCACCCTAGCTGTAACGTTTTGCACTAGACCTTATTTTCTGGCCCACGGACGCATTATTCATCGCCTAGCCCGTCGAGCTTGTCATTTTGCGATTCGTGTTATATTTCTACCTATAAAGTATTGACAACCAAAATAAACGATACGTATTTTCCGTTTCTCATTATCGATACCCAGACAATACGTATTATCGACTTTTTAAGTCTACTTCCGGCACAGATTCTCGCCCAATGTTCTCCTTCGGAAATTAAACGTTTATTGTAGTCTGCATGCGCATTGCACATAGAGGCGTTTGTATAACGTGAACGATCACGTTGCCATCGTGTACATTAAACGATAATTTCAAGTTTGCTGCAGCCACCGAGATTGCGGTGCTCGTGCTCGGCTGTGCAATCAACAAGAGAAGAGAATGTTCCGGAATAACTTTGAAACTGCAGGCAATACGCACATAGCGACTGATAAGAAAATAAGAAGGGTCTGAAGGAGGGGGAGAGAAAGAGCGTCTCGATTGTATATGAATTTTCGAATCGTACAGTAAGATACGGCGGATATCAGGTCCTTGGTATCAGGAATATTATGCTGGTATTGTGTACTCGTATTGTTTATGCAGCAACTACCGGTCGTCAAATCTGGCTTAGCAGGAAGAGGTGTGTGAAAGAGAGAGAGAGAGCGAGAGGGAGGGAGGGAAATCTACAGTATTTAGTATCCTATAAAAGCTCTCGGGCAAAGTAAAGTTACACATGCTATCTAAAAAGCAGTCCCGACTGGTACTAAAACAACAAATAAACAAAAATTAACAGAAAATAAATTTGACGTAAGAAAAAACAAAAAGCAATAAAAAATTGAATAGAGTAAAAAATATACAAAATACCGAAAACATTTTGCGGATAGTTAATTAACAATTACAAATGTATATAATTAAAATCTACAAACCAGTGGAATTTTTTTTGCCATCAGTTTTGGATAATCAACAAATTATAATTAAATCGTTAACAATAAAAATGATGGATAATATTTTAAACATAAATTTAAAACAGTAATCGTTACACAATAACAATTTAAATTTATGAATTAATTGTAACGTGATAGTAAAATATTTAGATTTTTTATTTCGGTACGAAGACAACCTGGATGTGAACAAAATATAGAAACATTTGCTTAAGACCAACTCAATAAAATAAACAAAATAATATCCAAAGAAAAAGTATGAATTTAAAAATCGAAAAAATAATTGTGCCACTGCGATTGGGAAATACCTGGATACCTATACCAACACCGGTTTTTATCAGTTTCCCATGCCCTCTAAAAACGCCACTGCGACATGAGGGTTTTGATCGGAATGGGCCGTATATAAAAAAAAACCGCAAGGTTATGCGTTGGAAATGAAAAAATAAATGTATCGTAATTTTTCATGAGTGAGCATGGAACAGCAGTTGGAGAGACGCAACGCGAAACACTTCGCGTACAAAACGAGCGTTTCGCGCTCGAGCTCTAAACATTTACGACTGTTATTTCATAGAGCGAGAGCCGCGTGCACTCTTTGGGGCTCGCGGAACTTGGGCTATCCGAAGCTCAACACTCGCAATTGTACGCTCTCCGGTGTGCACACGCGAGCGCTGCAGTATACACTTTCGAGCTTGCGAGCATCGAACCGGAAGTGGAACCTCGAATATTACTGTGCGTTGCACAATGTATACTTTTTGAGAGCCATATTTTTTTTTACTCGTACTCAAAATTAGAATGGACTCTCGAAAACTGCAGGGATGCATTCACGACGCGTGAAATATTTTTGCCACTCGTTGTGAATTCTCGTTTCCACCTGGGAAAACTTATCATCGCGAAGAAACGAAAATTCAATGGGTTACGGTGTTTTCCATTTTTTTTTTGGCTGTTGGATTTTTTTTCCTTAAAAATCCAATTTTTTTTCATCGGTACTTCACCAAAAATTTTGTGAAACAAATTTGATCGATTGCAGGAAAATTGAACGAATATCTGGAAATCATGCGTCGTAAGGTTAAAGGATCAAGCGTGACAATTTAAGAGTTATTTGTGAAAAGGAATTTTGAAGATATAAATAAAACGATTAGAAAATCTTTTAGACTTTTATTTGTTTGTATATCAACGAAATTGTGTACGAAATTTTATTTAGGAATTTTAGTAATTGAAAGAATTTCTTAATAATCTTTCTTAATTATTTATTAACTTTTTTCTCACTTATTTTTGTATTACTTACTTATTTATATAATAATGTTATAGATTTTCTTTATTTATTAATTAACAATAAAGTTAAGAACCTCTTAACGTGGTTTACTTGATTTTGCCTACTCTTTTCTTTTGTTTACTTGAAACAAGAGAAACGAGTTTTTTGGGAGGATAGGTAATATTGACATAGGCTTGAGCCAGCATTTTTTGGTTGCCGGATTTCAATTATAAAAAAAACACTTCAATCTTAACAACCATTTTTTGTTTTATTTTCACAATAATCTAGGCTTTCGAACAGGTCAATTTTTTATCATTTTTTATGAAGAGATGATTGCGATTTTGATATCTATATTTTTGCCGAATTAATATATAACTTGGCCGTGTTTGAGGTTTTTTAAATTGGCAAATATTAATAAACAATGAAATAATTATTATTTAAACAAGGCGCTACGTTTTGGAAGACAACGTTTCGACGAATTTTACTATCCACAAATATTGCCAATGAAATTTTTGAATTAAATGAAATATCATCTAATGAATATTAATAAATTTCAATATATAGGGTGTTGTTTTAACGAAAACTTTTGTTCTTTTATATTTTTTTTAGTAACTATTATACCTCACTTTGGTTTTGTGAGCCATCCCATCCATCCTCATTGGGGGAATCAATCTCCTTTTTTATACTCTTGACAGGATGCACGTGCTATCCGAGAGTAGAAGTTACACCGTATATAAACGACAACCGTGCGAGATTCATCCAAAGACAAATGTTTATGTTGCTCACTCGTGATGTGCGTGTATGCTATGGATACGTCATCCGGTGTATTTTCCAGAGAGGCCCTTCAAATCTCCCGTTACATCATGTGAGAGTGCTACTTTACTTTCCTAGATTGTATACACGATGTGAGGACACGGGAACTTTGGGAAAATACGATTCGAAAAATAGATCGCATTTTAATTTTATTTCTTATGAAAAATACGATAATTTCATATTCATATATGCAAAAATGAAATAATTTTATATTTACATATACAAAAATGAAATAATTTTATATTTACATAAAAAAGATGTCAAATGCAAAAAATGCAAATGTACGGATTTTGAAAGTTACTATCGTTTTGAAAACACGATAAATGTATTCCTCTCGTGTCTAAAATAAATTTACTCTGCCAACGCTTGTTGATAATTTTATATTTGCATAAATGAATATAAAATAATTTCACATTAACACAATAAAAATAACATTTCTCAGGTATACCGAAAAATATCAAGTTATTGTATTTCAAAATTGTAATTCTAATACTCGAGAAATGTTTCTCATAAATTAATTAAAATCAAAATAAAATTTCGGCCTAATTTGTATTTATTCTTCAGCAAAATATACTCTTAAATTGCCGAAGAAATCCAATTTTTTCTGACGCTCCTCATCGAAGGATCGTCGGTAAAGTGAAAGGGAGAAAACAATTTCTCCGAACTCCAAAAACATCGCGTAATTAATTTCCGGCCGTTCGTTCACGGCCACCACGCCCTGGCGATATTTTTTTTTCCAATGCGCCTTCGGAGCCTTTCATTAATAAAATAGTTCTAGGACTGAAAATAGCACTAGACCGACCACCCAGACTCCAACTCGAGCATCGCTGTTTTACACGCGTGTATACACAAGAGCTCGGGGCTTACGGCTTCAAGTTATTTACGCACCCCGCGGCGTCCGCGCAATAAAACTACCGTCAGTGGTCCAAAGTATATCTGGCCATCGTGCAGGCTCTCGGTCTCCATAGATCTCTGTAAGGAAACGTTCGTGCGGTGGCGGCATCATTCATCGCCTCGCCCATCGACCAAATGAGTTGTAAACCGCTGTCATGAACGACTGAACAAGCCGAAGAAAACTGCGTCCAAGGTTATATAGGGTGTGCCCTTAGAAATGCCTAATCGGTATTACATCGAGAATAACTGGTTTTATGAATAAATATCTGATACAAAAGTTTTATGGTTTCAAGAAACGAGAGTAATAATTCCAGTAACTTTTCACAGGACTTCAATGTTCAAGGTTTTCTCAAGGTTAACTTCACTTTTTTACCAGTAACAAATATATTTATATTCAGAATCATGTTTCCCTTGATTAAATACGTAACTTTGATCTGAAACGTTTTTCTATGACAGATCAACTTTCGGCATGTGCAGTTGTAAAGCTATCAATAATATATTTGAAATATCTTGGAAAATTAAAGTCATAGAAAAAAAAGTTTCCAATAAAAGTTATTCGTTTCGTCACGGGAAAATTTATTGTGACATATCTGATATCAGTTTCTATCGAAAAACTAAAGGTCACCTTGAAAAAACCTAGAAAATTACTATGAAATGAAAATTGGCCTGGATCATAATTTTTCTTTGTTTAAACCTTGAAACTTTTGTAGCAAACATTTTTTCAGAAAACACACTCCTCTCGTGATATTTAATTGTTTCCGGTTCGAGGTACACACCCTGTAGACACGTGGACGTCGTTCAAGGATAGTGCTCTTTGCCGTAAAGGATGGATCGATGGGACATAGAACGGGGATGCGTCGCTAACAGGACACGTCCACACTACCATCCCGGAGACTCGAGTTTTACGATACCGAGATTTAAATCGCAAGGAGGCGTTTGCCCGCCGAACGATCCCACGTAACGGTCCTCCGGAATCAGTCTCGGCGGAACTCCCGCGGGACGAATCCACCAACCCACTTTTATATTATACCTGATGTTCGTAAACGGTATGAATTGTATGGGATAGTACATGGTAATTCCCCGAAGCGACGTCATGGGAACGGGTTACCAACCCTAAAAATTTAACAATCCTGAAAAATCCTTGGGGCCATGTCCAGATACGTGGCCTATTTTCACAAATGCAGCATATTTTATCTGGATCAAATTCGTCGTTGGTAAAGAGGATACATTTTCAAAAAACAAATTTTAAAAAAAATTTTCTTGCTTCAATGATCGGAGAAGACATTTTCATATAAATTTTGCGAAAAAGCAGAATTAGAGTGGACCTCGTGCAGTAAAATCGTGTTTCCAAAAAAACGCGTTTTAAGTTTGTTCTACCTGTTTACAATAGACTGAAAAATCAAAAATACTTTGAAAATGAAAATATCCTTCCATCCACTTGGAAGAACTTCAAGTTTGAATCACTGAAAGAATGAAAAGTAGGTAACCTCGCGAGTGTTGAAACAGACGTTCCATTATTTTCTGGAACTTGACACCGTCTAAAAAACGATTAAACTGTATAACCACCAAAAATCTTTCCTGCTGTGGAACCCCATCATGAAAGTTCAGGTTGCCTCCTCATCCACTCAAAATCCAATAAGGAATCCCTCATTGATTAATCCAAGGACCCAAGTCCTCTTTTTCAAAAAGGCACTAACTGAACACCCCAGCTCTACTGGGGGATTTTTGTACGCCATAAAAAGAAGCCTCATCGGCGTTTGTTGGTCAAAAAAAAAAAAAATCACAGTGAAACGAAGCGTAAAATGAATCGTTGGATATGTAACGAGAGTTCGGAGGATGGGGGTAGCTCGAGGAAGAAACTCCGAACGACAACTTGGACGTCGATGAAAAAGTTTTCTTTCTCCCTTTTTTTTCTTTCTCTTCTCTCTCTCTCCCTCTCTCTCTCTTCTTTTACGACATTCGTAGGTGAGCGGAGCATATTTTTTAACACCGTGAACTTTCGAGAGCGAACAGGAGCAAGCACCCTTCTTTGGAGGGTGAAAAAAGGGGGTGGTATATCGAAATTTATGTCAGCTGCCGGCAGGCTTTGCCTCCACGAGCAAACGAAGAGAGTGCCACCCCGCGTGAATCTTCGAGGGTGACTCGCAAAAAAAAAAAAGAAAAAAAAAGTTCGCCGATAAAATCGCGAGCACTGCGCGAGCAATTTCATCCGAAACGCGATGCACGAACACATTTCTGACACATTTATTTCTCGCTTTTACACTGGAAATATCCTCGTGAAAAAAAAAAAATTATTCGTTACCGATTTTTCCTCCGGTGTGCCGACCCCTGCGGCTATTAAAAAAAAATTGGGGTTGCTATCGGAGAATTTTCGACGACGCTCGTCTTATCGACATCTGTGCCTTCGTTTCGTCAATTTCCAGGACGATTGTTAAAATTAACGTGTCCCAATATTGGCGGGCTTGATTTTCCCATTTATTCATCCCCCTCGACCTGCCCTCCCTTATTTCTCCTTTCCGCTTCACTTATTGAATTATTATGGAAAGTAGCAATTAACTGGACTATTCGGCCAGGCCGCGCGTACACCGGGACTTTCGGACGTGGAATATTGATGATTGATACATTTGAACCCCGTGCGGACTGTCGATCGATCGGTGGGGCTTTTCCACCCCCTGCAATCTGGAGATATTCGCACACAGCTCCTCAATTCTACGTACTCGACTTTTTTTGTTTGTTTAATTATATTGTGAATTATTAAAGAGTTTCTGGAGAGACTGACGGGTTAAAAAACGGTTCCCAGAAATTGCACTGTTCAAAAAAATATCATGAAATGTCAGATCGGGCACTATGAAAAAGATCGATTTTGAGATTTTTTGTGACAGGACTTTTGAGGCAAGGACTTCGGGGTTTTGCACACTGTTGGTGCAAAGTCTTTTCATGGTGGAGCAATTTTTTTTTTATTAGTGAATATTGATAAACCATGAGGTTATTAATATTTTGAAAAAAGAAGCCAGCGTTGATGCAAGTCCAATCTGTGAAGCTGGTTCTGACAACTGCTGATCCATTTGAAGTAATAAATGAACAAATAGTTATTGCAGAAGTAATTCATTGTATAGATTATTCAGCTCATCGATATTTCCATATTATATCAAAATTTTATATCGTATTATTAATGAAAATTGAGCATCTTTAAAAATTGCACTTGTTCTGGAGATTTCTGCAAGAGTTCTAAAATATTACTGTGTATTAATGATATCTACTGCCTGAAACGAATTTTTTTACAATTCATCGATAACGTCCGGAATTCTTCCAATTTTTTATTACCTAAATTCCGTTCAATTAAATTCGTATTTATTTATTACTTTTCCATCGTACTTAGTATATCAAAGACTGCCCGTTTGTTTTTTTCACTAAAACTGAAAAATTCCCCACTCCGTCTAAATCATTCTATTTTTTTATATTCACATTAAATACAAATTCATTGTATAAATAAATAAATAAATATTAAATCAATGTAAAATTATTATCTAAATTAATCATATTGAATATTCTTGATAAAAAATATAAATTAATGAATTATACATAAAAAAAAATGATTAAATCGAAAAACAAAAAATCATTTGGAAGTGCAAAGAAGAAAATCGCGAAGACCGAACATTCAATTGCTATGCACAACGCCATACGCTCGAGTATTCTTATTTCCAAAAGCTTGGTCGCACATTTGTTCCCTCCCCCCTCTTCTTTGATATACTTGCGACCCCCGTAAGAGTTTACTGCCACCCGCAGCTATGTATTCACGCCCTTTGTCTTCGTTTATACCCCCCCCCCCCTCCTCGTCCTTCACCGTCCTTTCTCGTTCACCCTTTGTGTCACAAGAGCTCGTAAAATATACAAGCGGCGAACGAGCGATGGTATAACAATGTTGTCGGTAAATATCGAATAACTCGATGCGCATTCCCGCTGTTTTCGTCGGTATTATGCGCAGTTATTGTTGACTCTTCTGTACTTCGTCGGTTGCTCATCATAGGGATTAAACCGTTATGGAAATCAGCTGTGGTCGATACCCATATACATTTATTACATTATACCTATGCAATATTTTTTTTAACCGAAGAAAATATTAATAACTTTATTTATTTATTTTATTACCCAAATGAATATTTATTCATTATGGCAAATTATAGTGCATAAAAATTTTCAAGTATGATGTATTGGCGAGAAAATAAATTCATTATTTAAATATTTAAGTTTTTTTCGATTCGATATTTTATATTAAAAATCGTAATAATAATGTAAAGGAATAGAGAGAAATATTTTATTTTATTTCGTATTTAGATTCGCTGATAATTAATTATATAGATACAAATATTGATATGAATAGAATTATTATTACACACATTTATAACGAATCCGGAACAAATTATTACTTTTGTTAAAAACTAACGACATTACTTACACTCATAAACATACTCTATTCAAATGGTTTTTCAATATTCCTTTTTAAAAACACCCAAATAAAGAACTACATTCTTCTTTTTTTTTTTATTAAAAAGAAACATTAATTAGAATATTAATTAAACTTTATAAAGTTACAACATTGAATGCAGTATTATATATAGCATAATCGAGTACAAATAATTTGAAAAATGCAACATTCATTGCTATTGGAATTGGATAAAAATATATGTGTTGATACACTTTTCTTTATATTCCATCAATTAATTTAAGTTGCCACCCGGTTGGCGTCGTAAGGATTAATTGTATTAGCGAAAATATTGAAATGAATAATACAATTTTTTTTTTGTAAAATGACGTTAATTGCCAAAATTTTTAAGTCCCTTAACATTATCAACAATTCTGCGAAATTGCAAAAATATTTCATATTCACGTAATTTCTCGATTTTCAGTGAGAGCCGAATTGTTTCCCAGGGTATCACTACATCTACGTACGTAGTAACGAAGCAATTTCCCTGTGCCGTCGATTCTAAATGCGTACAGGGTGTCGCAGCACTCGGCTTTTGACCATAGGTCGCAAACGTTTTGCAATAGTCAAGCTCTCCTCTTTCCCTCGGTCCCGCTGTGCGGTTCACTCTTGTCGCCATTCTCCACCGCCCTATATGCACAAATTCAAACGCCTCCAGCCTTTCCCGATCTCGGTGCGTATGGCTCGATGATTACCGAGTCCGGACGCAGCAGCAACCCTCGCGATGCATTATGACCCGCATAATGACGAAGTCGCATGAATGCATGGCATTTGGTGCGTTCGCGTACTCGCCACGGTTCATTCTCGTCTCTCATGTACCCCTTTTCATACAGGGTGTCCCGTGTCGATTTGCAAAACAAAATATCTCGAGAACAGTGCATTCGAAGAAGAAATAGTTCAGACAAAAGTTTCACAGTTTTTGACATAAAAAAATATGACGCTAAATATTTTTTTTTAGAGTTCATTTTCAATGAAATTTCAAGGTGAATTTCGATTTTTCAAATAGGTACCACTATTTTTTATTGCAGTATGATTTTTATCTTGATATATTAAGCAATTTTTGTTTGAAACTTTTTTCTCTCAGACTTTAAGTTTTCGAGATATTTATAATAATTTGTGAAGATGATTTTTTAGTTTGGCATTCATGTTATTTACGAGTGCGAACGGCAAGCAGAAACAAGTTTGAAATGGATGTTTTATCATTTGGAGTAAGGAAAATTTTGAGATTTACGTTTTTATCTTCATGTTCATTTTCAAGGGAATTTGAAGGTCATCGCTGGTTTTTCAAATGGGAACCACTATTTTTATGTTCAGAATTATTTTACTCTACAAAAAAACGGCAGCTTTCGTTCGAAATTTTTTATTCTCGAATATTAATGTTTCAATATGTTTCGAATATATCGTTACGATTTTTTTAAGCTTAAATATAAAATAACTTCGAAAATAGGGATCAGGGAAAAGTTTCGTACAAAGCACCCTGTATACATTCTCATCTGGACGAGTCTCTAATGCAGTGCTGTTCAGCAGACTGACGAATCAATGCCCCTCGAAGATGCAAAGCCAAACAAGCAGCACCTGAAAACTCCTTTTTTTCGCTCATTCAAGAGTGTAGATCTCGTGATTGTTGGCTTTCGAATAATCGCTATTGCCAACTTTCACGAGCCAATCTCTGAAGCTAATTAACAGAATATCTTTACACTAATTAACGGAAATATTGTAAACTGAAATTACGCGATGAGGTAGCCTTCATAATAATGGGTTGGAATCGTTCAATAGAGCTGCCAGTTTCGTCATATCAGTAACTAACTTTTTCAGCCTCGAAACTTCGCCGGCATTGAATTTTGAATATTTCATCGAAATCCTTTTGAGACACTTGAGTGATAATTTTTTTAAAAGCTGAAGTACAAAATGTTGTATTTACAGCAAATAAACTTACGAGCAATTTTTCAAATGGTTTATGCATAAAAAACAACGGAAGTCGTATATAAAATTTCACTCTCGATTTTAACCGTTTCAATATTGATTTTCAAAGAATGCTTCGATACGCTATCATTAATTTTCAATTAAAATGCAAAATACGAATTTTCATGGATTTAGTTTAAATAATTACTGAAAGGATATGTAAAAATCGCCAAACTCCTTGAAAAGTTGAAAAGCGATAGTTCTTGATTCTTGACAGTGTTGATGGAATAATAATACACTAATTATTTTAGAATGTTCTAAAATAACAACATAAAGTTATGACAAAAAGTATTCAGAAAAGAGGACACGTGAACGATAATCAGCGTGACACAATGCCACCAATGAAATCAGTAAGAATATTAGAAATTGTTTTTCTTGTATTGAAAAAAATGTTTTTTTTTTATTTCTCTGTAACTTTGGCGAAAGAGAAGAAATAAAGGCCGAAGTTAGCGAAGCGTTCGAAGTTTCGGACCGATGCTTCGATTCCTCTGATTTGCAATTCGGATAGCGTCGACTCGGCTCTCGCAATAAATAATCACATTTGCCGATAGAACGATAACGACCGATGGAAAACATGGGCGAAGGCAAGCTTCGCAAAAATGTTTTATCCTCCCTCTCGTAATCTTTATAGGGTTGCATATTCAATCAGAAGTGACGAAAGATTTAGGTATTTTCAACGATCGTTTGAACTGCGTCTTAAATACAGACAAAATTTCCAAAATTTGAAATAAAGAAACGAAACGATACTTTATACTTTAATGTTCTAAAAATACAAATAAATAAATACAATAAATAACTAATAAATAAACGCAATAAATACAATAAATAATTAATAAATAAACACGATAAATACAATAATGTATAAATGAACATAATAATTGTATCAAAATAAATTTTTAAAAGTCGTTATTGTAAATACTCCCAAAAGAATTATTTCGAATTTCGAAAGTTCCAATTCGTGTGATGCAAGTTGAAAAATTAATGAACAAAATTTGGAGATGAAAGATAGAAACGCCTGTGCAGATTAGGCGGCGAATGGCGTCTCCCAGAAAGACGTTGCTGAAATCGAGTCGGTATTTTTCCGTGCGAGGTAAAACGGGGCACTTTTCCGACGGGTGAAACCTTATTTTATTTACGATACGTCGGATATGGACGCTACGCTTTGGAGCCGGAAGAGGGCTGCTGTCGAAGCTGCTGGTACGAAATGTGTGTCTACGTGTATAGATGTACAGGTCATATATTCGAGCGTGGCCCATACAGGCCACAGTATTATACTTATATAGAGCGCGAAACGATACCGGCAGAGTTATCGAGCAACCGGTTTCTCAAACGTACGGAAACGAATGGCGGGATTAAGTTAGATCGGCGTGTTGGCCGGCTGCAACGTCCGGGAATGTCCGAGTCATGAGATCGTTCAGTAATAACGAGGAATGTCGAAGGCGAAAAAAAATGCACGTGATTTTTGAGCGCGGGGATTCATCGAACAATTTTTAAAATTCAAAAATATCTCTTAGTAAAAATCAATAATATATTTTATTTTGCATTAATTAGTTATTGATTTTATTGTTTACAGGTCAAAAGTATTTTACACTCTGTATATTCTTTGTATTTTTTTCCTTTTTT
This sequence comes from Ophioninae sp. B BG-2022a, assembly GCA_030522765.1. Classification (NCBI taxonomy): domain Eukaryota; kingdom Metazoa; phylum Arthropoda; class Insecta; order Hymenoptera; family Ichneumonidae; species Ophioninae sp. B BG-2022a. The sequence continues at coordinate 49,043 of JAPYZJ010000121.1, forward strand.
TTTCATGATGCATTATTTACCATACTATATTATGTTTGTTATCTTCGTTTTTTGCCCGAAAGCATATTATGCTAGGGCATAATAAATCATTTCATCATCATCATATCCATACGAAAATTCGTACATCTCGGCGAAATAATATTTTTCGTCGATTATCAAACGGGGTTTTGAAATGAACGACGCTAGCTTCATTTCACTTTTTTGTTTCTGATATTACGATTTTTTGTTTACTCGGTATGAAATTTGGAAAAAATAGCCGCTGTTTTTAAAATTGTGTATTTTATTTCAATGTGTGTATTAAGTACACATTTCTGAGATATTATTATTAAATGAACATTCGTCTTTGCATTCATAAAGCCATATGTCCCTTACATAAAATAGAACTTCGCATGTTTGAAGGGTAAAACAAATAAAAGATAAACAAACAAGTTAGTAAAATTTTCTTCACTATTTATACTAATTTATATTTGTATTCAGCTTCCAGTAATTATCTGAATTAATAATAAACAGAGCTATATCAATGTATAAGTAAATAAATATAGATAAATTGCTGTAATAAAAGTTAAAATATGTTAAATACGTGAATTTAAATAGGGAACTTTTATTACATTAATTTTTCATATACTTATTCACTTATACATTAATATAGCTCCGTTTATTATTTATTCAGATGAATACTGAAAGCTGAATACAAATAAAAATAAGTACAAATATGTTTTTACAAATAATATTTACGTTTCAAGACAATAAATCATATGCTAACAGGAGAGTTAAATAAATAATGGAACGCGAAATAAATAATCTCGCAAAATAAATTATGAGAAAAGATTCGATAAACGTTGTGACGGATCTCATGAATAAAACGCCTCATAGCATTCTTCGTTTTTTTTTTCTCGACCAATTAAATTATCCGTCCCGTTATAACGTTTCTGAATATACACTTTTTAATGGAGATCTTTAGCATAGCTCCGGAGTAGTCAATCGATGAAAATACGTGATTGAAACTTTTTGTAGTCCATCAATTACTCGGAATGGGTGTTGAGGAAGCAACGTCGATGCGATCGATCACCGTTCGTCGATAACGTAATTATAATGGCGTATATTCGAATCGCCATGTATGCAATCGGATGTGCATTGAAATCTTGCCACCTTCGTCTGGTTTTTTCCCCCATATTATTCTGCTAATCCGAAGCTTACGGAGCCGAAATTAATTCAATTACAGAATTCCGTATGAACTCGTTTTCGTTCCGCCGTCTACCTCGCTAATTCAATGAAAATAAATTTGCAGTGTGTACTTCTACTCCTCTTCGTTTTTTAGGTATAAAATCTTCGAGTGAAAATTGACTTTGACAAAAATCCGATAGCGTCATAAAGTAAAATTGACTGAGTTCAACGACGTTTAAAATAACTGACAAATTAAGAGGCAAATGTTTTCCTCAATCAAAATTAAATTTTACAAAAGTTTCGTTCAATTCCAAATCCGTTAGATTTACGGATTTTGTTCAGTATAGTTTAATGAATTTATTTATTCAAATCAAATATAATAAATATAGTCATTAGGTTTAATAAAAATGTTAACTTTTATATTAATTTATATATTAAATTATCATTATTTTACAAATATTTGTAATATTGAATAGTAACTATATATAATGATAATAAGAATTGAATCACTTAATATTAAATTTGAGTAATAATTAGACCTTTATTAAGTTAATTCTTTTTTTAAAAACAAAACTATATTTTATGTCATAATACGAGAGTTTTTTTATGCGTTCAGCTATCTGTTGATAACTGATGTGTAATTTTTTGGTTCAAAATCCAACTGTCAATATAGGAACCACAGCGTTTAGTTTAAATAATAATTACATTTTTTTATGGATTACTGATATACTATTCAACATTTCTTCATCTTTTTTTAAATAAAATTGCATATATTTCCCCCATTTTATTCTTGCATTTTCATCGGGAATAAAATAATTTAAAAAAATGCTTTATTGCGCGGCTTAATTAATTGTCCATAAATTGTACAAATTAGTGTAGGCGAAACGGTTGAATCCGAGGCGACGAACGCTTATTGAGGAAATTCATGGTCGACCCCAGAAATACATACACAAATGGGACAAGTTTCTATAATTTTCGGATGTTATATATAGAACGAGGATGCTCGATCGGGCGTGATGAAATTCGACGAGCTGTGATATATCGGAGGTCTCGATTCGATGTTTGCCGTGTATTTTGTACGGTCACCCGGGGGCTCATAACACGGGCGTTGCTTTCGACGCTCAATCCACCACGAGTAAACATCAAAGATACCTAATTACGTTTCCCCTACTTTGCATAATTTCAATCTCCACCGAAATAAATATTTATTTTTTGTTTTTTTCGTTTTTCGTCCGTGGCTCGAAAAAAAAAAAAAAACGAAAAATCGACACGATCACTCGAGACGACGAGTGATTAATAGTTGAACCGGCCGGATTCCGTGTCTGGTCCGGCGAGATAATAAGTCGTGGAGGTTGGCTCAGCGTGACATTTTTCTCGTCGTTTTTGCAACGGGAGGCTGGACGCTTGGGAGGGGAAAAAGATCGAGTGAAGAATTGAAAGAAACGTTCGAATGGAACAATTATAATTAGTCGGGAATACGAAAGAACTCCCACACTCATTCAATTCTGTTTCTTTATCTTTGGGTGTTTCGAACTTAACGAGACACTCGAGATTCAAAGTGCCAAATTGTGTCGCGTAATAAAAGAGCAATACTATTGTCATCAATTTTTTTACTTAAGAGTGAATTGTCAAAAATGATCTCGTATAAAATTCCTTACTGAAAAAATAAGTGCAAAATTATTTGCCCATATTTATTTGTTTATTACATAACCTCTAAAAGAGGTCCCGTTGTCAATTTATTTCGGCGAACTAAAGGTATGCTGTCTCTCCTCACACATATTGCAGGAGTAATGAAAAATGAGACATCGCGACGCGCTTTAAATTATTACGAATAACGTTTTACATAATTAATTGAAAACTGGCTAGACAGGCTTTTCAAAATGTTCACATCACGAAAAGAAAATATTCTACTCGGGAATCTACCCCTAAAAGATTTCAATAAAATATTGATTTTAGCGAAAAATATCGTCTTCGTCTGAGAACCTGGCACGAATGAATTTTCAATTAAATTAATGCGAGGACAGTTTGAAAGATAAATCGACATGTACTCGAGTTTTTGACGACTCGTCAGAGTCACCCTTAACAGCGTCTTATCTCCCAATTATTCTGACTTTTTATATTCCCTTTCTCTTCGTCACCTACGCCCCCGCGATCTCTTCTGCAACATCAGAGAAAAGTATTGCGGGGGTGTAGATACTTTTAATCGCGACGTAAAGTCTTCGCCTTTGTTTTTCTCTATTTTTTTTAACGAGCTCTGTTGATTCTTCATGAGAATTCTTCGGTTCAGATCTGCATACCTATGAACACGAAAACATTCTTTCATTTTATAATGTATTTAACGACATATACTGGGTTCGTATGTTTATATCAGAATACTTGGTGCACACTTACTCTCGTAAAATCCTTTTCCAGAGAGGAATGTCTATAAATTTACCGAGAAAAATTGCCACAAGAAATATCGAATATTGAGCTCCACTCTCCTTTTATATTTCCTCTCGCATGCTTCTGTCTCCTCGTTGCAAATTTCTACCACGAAGCGAAATTGCTTTACTCCTGCTTGCGTATTTGTAGTTAATTCAGTTCGTAGGTGGACGATAAAAATAACGAGCCTGATAAGGATGACAATATCTGGATTTTGAAACATTTCTTATTCATCGAAACATTCATGAGGAGATCGGGATTTAACATATAATAAAAATTTGTTCGTATAAATGTATTATTAACAAACTTTGTTTTAATTACGAGAATGTTTTACCATCAGAAAAAAATCGATTTTCGATGAAAAGCAATTCTCACTCTTGTTATTAATAAATAGATGATTGTAAAAACTATTTTGTCAATTATCGAAAATTTTATTTTATTTACAATACCGAAACTTCATTCCATTCACAGTAATTGATTAAATGCAACGAGATAACGTCAAACTAAACTAACTTTATTAATTCAAACTCACATTGAAAATTACAAAACATACAAATAAAACAAATTCTTTTTGGAATCTGTCTGAATTCGAATGTAATTGGATGCTGGCGACGTATCAATAATTCAACGTTATTGTACTACAATAGTTCTTTATTCCGACAGCTTATTAATCTGGAGTCAACAATTCTAATTATTTTATTAACAATCAAAATAATTGGATAATTCGAAAAAAATATATAAAAATTGTAACAAAAAAAAACAAAAATTATAAAGAATGTTATAATATTTCCAAATTATCAAAATATACGCATTCTTTTTTATTGAGGAAAATCAATTGTTGAAAATAATAAAATATATAGCGTGTTCGTATTATTATAAATGTACGATTTAATTGCAACAAGGCAATTTGCGGGGCGAATGGAATAAAGCCAAAGCCTTAGTAATACCAATGCACATATAAATATATATATATGTCCGTATATAATGTACAAGGTTAGATATCCTTTACAAGCACCCGCGCTTTTCGGACGACTGATTTACGATCGTAGCCGGCTAAAATCTATGTATCTCATAGACACGAGACAGCAACAAGGTCTCCCAGGAATTCACACGGTCTACACGAGATTAAATAATTATTCGCCTTCACGAACATCTGTCGTGATACGCGTGTTTGTGGAGGCCGTTATGAGTGTGGAGAACCGGGTATAGTGTATGGGCACCTAGCAGTGCGGATTACAACCGGAACAAATCGATGTTTGGACTCAGCTGGAAGAGAGGAACGGCGCAGTTTGTCTACTCGATTTGCACATGACGTTGTTCTCCAATCGGTACAATTGATCCTTATTTATACCGAATCGCGAGAATTCCGATAGAATATACGTTTTCTTGCTACCCTAATGTTTCAGAACTTTCATTGAAAATAATTTTGGTGCAGAAAACAATGTTTAATATTGACTCTAAAAAAAAATATTAACTCTAAGCTTTTTTTTTAATTGTCTTCTGGGCCTTAATCAGACCACTGTTTCTAATTACGCCATACCCCTTGTAACTTCGTACAATAAAAATTTTCAAAATATATAAACTTCAATTTGGAACTTAGATTTTGATAACAATACGTATAATGTTGATAAACCACGACATATGAGTAGAATAAACATTCACTAAGTAATTTTGAACACACTTTGTTTACGAGTTTTTTTTTTTATTTCAAAAGTTCTTACTATTAAAATAGACGAAAATGAATTTTCGTAAAAGCGAAAAAACATTTTTGTAATTGGAGAATTTCCAATTTTTTTTCATTTCCTTATACCTCGCTTTATTTTTTCCTCTCTCTCTCTCTCTCTCTCTTCTTTTTTCATTCCCGGAACACAGCTGTCGGTATGGAAAAAAATGTAGTTTAAAATTTTCATGGCGAAAACCAGAATTGCTGCCAGGTTTCCTTGCGTAATAGTGGTCGAACTACACCGAATTCGGAGACGGTAGCAAGACGGAAGGAACATTGCTCTCCACTCGTATACACAAACTGGCGGAAAGCACTAACGGCACATTCGGGCACGTAAGCAAATTCGTCGCGAGTATCGAGACAATGGTGTATGCAGTAGCATGAGATGAATTTTAAATCGCGTCCCGCTTTCTTCATTTTCTTTTTGATTTTTTCCCACCACATTTTTCCTTTCCTTTCCCTATCTGTTTTGTGAATGCTCTCTTGTAATTCCCTCAAAATTTTCTTTTATAAAAAAAAATCCGAAGTTCAAAAAGTTTTTGTCATCAAAACGTCATAAAAAACGGAACTTTTTTCATCGTCATTCGTTTTCACGAAACACCAAAATTTGAAAAATAAAAAATCTCAGTTATCAAAGTATGATCAAAAGCAGCATTTTTTCATGATATGGAAAAGTGTCAGCTCGTTTTATCATGTTTTTATGCATTCGCTTTCTTGTCAAATTTTGAAATAAATTTAATTAAATTAACTTCCAGATGAGCTGTAGACTTCAAACTTTGAATAAATGTTGGTCAAAACTGCTTGACAAACAAATGAATAGACTTGGGATAAAAAATTGTGATTATGAATTTCTATGATTTGTTATTGATGAAATTGACCCAACTATACGTACCATTTGCAGTGTAATTAAATTGTTAGTGACTTAGGTGAACCCTTCACGCATGAATTATTTATTGCATTTATTCAAAATCTGTATGGGGGTCTCTAAGGGGAGTGTGAGAAATCATTTTATACGTTTCAGCTCGTTCTGAAACGTAGTATATTAAAATTCTTTTTATTTCAATATTTTTTATCTTTCGTGGGCTTCAATTCTAACGAAAGTCACGAGAGAACTTGCGCCGAAGGCTAGTCGAATTTGCATTGTAAATACATAACGAGATTCCGATTTTTAACTGACAGATCTACCTGTAAAACCTGTGCAAAATTCTATTGCTTTCATTTGCCTCTTTATCGCGTTCCATCGTTCTTTGTATTTCCCTCAAGGTCTTTTTTTTTCATTTTTATTTTATATTACTTTTCTCAGTTTCGTCCTTCGATCCCCCTCTCCCCATTCGATTTCTTATCGATCGCCAACGTTTCACTATCGATCGATTATTTCATCGATAAAAAAATCGGCATCGAATCGGTAACGAAATACGATATTGTTCTCCCTTTCCGGGTTGAGCAAAGGGTGGAAAGCGAACGGATATTTTGATATTATTTGGGCTCGATCGGTATATGAAAAAAATCGGCATTAGATCGGTTACGAATCGCTATATATCCGTGTCTTTCCGGTTTGAGAAGAGAGTGAAAGAAATCCACTCTCGAATTCTTTTGGTTTGTTTGGGTTTCATCGAGAAACGGAAAAAATCGGTATTGGATCGGTAACCATACATGATTATTTTCTCTCTACCCGGTTTGAGATGGAAGTAAAAGAAATCGACGGATTTATCCAGGGAGGCCCTACAGTCGTGTAAATCAGCGATATAAAAGAGGAGGAACGATAGGGGTGAACAATACCGATGCCAACGTCGACGACAAGCTAGAGACAAAGTGAAGCCAAGGCTGGTCGAGAGGGAGAGATCGGAGCCTAAAAGCGTCCCTTGAAGGGGGCAAGAAGGGCGCGAGCATCCATCATTCGTCGGAAGCCAGCCGGTACATTGCCGGAAGTGACGTCAGCCCTGAAATATCGACTAATAATTTAAGCATGGAGACGTTCCTGGCGCGTCCACTATGAGCAATTCTAGAAAAGGCCATCAGCAACGTCATAGTCTGGAAGCACCATTGTGTGACATTTGCTTAAAGTGTGGTTTTCCAATTTGCTAATAAAAATTTCGTTTTTTTTTCGTATATCATAATATCATGTCATACTCTAGGATTTTATGTTTGCTTTGCAGCAAGAATTCTGTGGTAATTCGAAAAATTGACCATGTTATGGCGATTTTAGTGGAGAGTCGCAGTCTTCCGATTTATGAGCTTTTTCATATTTTTGGCGAAGACTATTTGTCTCGAATTTCAGAATCTATTTGTTCGATCCGGTTGAAATTTACTGAGAGGATTCTTTACAAAGTTTCTTTTTTTTAAATACATCCATCCATTTGATAATAATCAATAATGAAAGTAGGTTTTGTTAATAAAAATCATTGCTTTTATGACAAGTTAGAATTTCTATAATTTCAAAAATTTTCAAAGGTATTCAGGTACCCAGGCATAGAAAAGTTTGATAATAATAACTCTCTGGTTTATCGATATTTTTTTTTTGGGAAAAAGAACCTGATCTCTATCGAGTTTAACGTTGCAATCCTTCTAATATTTCACCTCCTGCCCGAACCATTACCAGAAATTTTTCAAAATTCGATTTGTTTTTCGATACTGAAAAATTTCAAAATTACGATAATCCCTTAGCTTCATTATCCAGCACAGGGCCCTCCTTTTTTTCGACAATTCTTGAGCATCGACCTCAGCACGTATACTCGCGAGTGTACACACCTAGTCTTCAACATGTTGAAGACTTTGGCAGCGAGAAATGCTTTATTTTCCACGATTTTCCAAGCTACCCCCACTGCTACGTGTATAAGAAGAAAACTTGGCAAAGTTTCGAGGGATAAGCGGCCAACACGAAAGTGTACCGAACGCATTACTTCGTCGTCTGCATAGCACGTGGATGAGACGAGGAGTGTGAAGGTAAAATTCGGCAAGGTCCCTAAACTCCTTCGGGCTGGCTTCTCTTCCAGAAGCACCTCTTGGCTCACGCCTCATCCTCGCACTTCTGCTTTTGTCGAATCCTCTCTCACTCCATCCAGCTGACGCTGTGGCACGCCAAACTTTTTCCACAACCTCTTCATGAGGGATCCACACGAGCCACGCCAAGGGCACACTGTGCGAGGACCCTTCAAGTCCCTCTTGCCCCTTTCACCCTCCTCTCACGACCACCCACGTATTACAAAGTAGTTCGAGCAATTATCCGAATTCCACAGGAGATGAATGATGATTTCGTGCGCCTTCTAGTCTCAGACTTCCTGTTGTATATTCACAGGGTGTCTCTCGAAATAAACGAAGAATCAGCCGTTGGAAAAATCTGGAATTTCGATTGGATACGAACAGGCAACGAAATGGCGAAATAAACTTTTCAAGGTCACTTCAAAACCAACTACGATAAAAATAACGAGTATAGAAAGATACTTTCAAACCAACCTGAGTAAAAGTTATTATTTTTAAGTGACGACAATCATTTCAATTACGAAAGTAATTTTAAGATGAACTTAAATAAAAATAAAGATTTTCATTTTTTAGTGACGAAAGGAATTTATTCGTTAACGCGAATAAAAATTACGATATTTTCCTTGGAGTGACGAGAGTGATTTTAATACCAATTTTAATAACAATGAGAATAACAATTTCTTTGAAAACATTTTTACCCTGAGTTCGCAATAACCCGAATGATTTCTTCAGATATTTAATTTAAATAGGACACCCTGTATTTCGTTGTTCCTTCTCGCGCAGCGTTTCCACGGAGTACGAAAATGTAGCGACAAAAAATCTGGCACGAGAAGTTCTACCACGGAGTACCGCAACTTTGTTATAGTAATTTAACTTTTATTTAAATAATTAATTTGAAAGCCTCGTGAATCTTTTGAGGACACTATTGTTATTAACATAATTATTTGATTACATCTGTATCCGTTGGCTGTTGATTTTTCAGTTTCACAATAAATCATAACAATAAATTAACAATATTATTTTTAATAAAAGTATTATTATTTTGATAATGAATAATATAAGTATAACAACAATAGTGGTAATGACAATAATATGAATAATGAATATTACGACCAGTAGACATTAAGGAGGATTGAACATTTTGGTGATCTCGTCAAGAGCGTACTCGTAGCCTCTGTAGAGAGGTTTTTGCGTGCAACAAGAACATTAAGTTAGACCGACGAGTGTTCAGGGCGGTAAGCTCTGTTAGAACGAAACTTTTTGGTGTACCGCGCATCGAGCTTTCCCTTATCCTCTCTCGTTTCATGCATGTGTGACTCGAAAATACTCTACCGCATCGTTAATAACTCATGATCCTGACGTGTAACACGTGTACTCAAAATACACTTCTCTAAGTAGATATTCGGTGAATATATATTTAAGAAATTTTTAATAAACTCTTTGTGTAAAATTAAATCCTCGACGAGCCATAAAAATCGTATTAAAAAAATGTATTTCTTTTTTTAAACCTTTGCACTTGGCCATTCCAGAAAGATTTCATAATTTTGAGGAGCTTCAGACGTCTTAAAACGAGTCAGGAATTTCAAGATTATACAATTTTAGATAGATTTAGCAACTTTGGGGAAATTTTTATATTACACAAATTTCGATATTTTAGAAACAAAGAGGATCAAGATTTCGAAATATCAGTGAAATTTAAGGATTTTCGAAAAATTCAGGAATTTTGTAAACCCGTAGAAGTGATTCGATTTATTCCTAAAAAACTTTTGATAGTCCATAAGAAAGTGCGATTACAATGACCTTTGTATGACAAAAATCCTTGTATGACCTTAACAAAAATCTGAAAGACGGTACAGTGATTTGTCAATGAAATTTTTCAAAATTTAAGTCACTACTTTTGATTGGTGTTTTTGGAAATACGAGAACACTTTGAGGCACCCTGTACATAGAGCTGCAATCCAAAATTTATATATGTACGTTTGATCTTCCGACCAACGAGACTGCACAGACGTGAACGTAAATGTATGTATTTTCCCATTTCACGTAGTTTTCACACGTGTTCCCGCTGCTGTGCTCTTAAAACCCTAGGCGATTTCTATCCTAGACGAGTCAGAGTTGCAAACAAAAAGTCGTGCAAAAAAAGAAAAACCCGAGGCACAGTGACGAAGTGAGAGCGACAAAACAAAATCGTCGGCGAAAAAGTTCTTTCGTCACATATAGTCTATCGAACGTGTAAATAGAGACAAATAATGTATGCGAATAGTCTGGTAAGCAGGCCCTCGACGTAATACCCCTATTGGAGAACAGAGATAGAAGAGAGTATCGAAGTGGGAAGTTCCGAGCTTTCCGCTCGGTAGATCGTTCTGGCCAAAGGGCTTCAACGGAGTAAGGTATGGAGTAACGGAGAGCACGTGATAGTTGGCGAAATCCAAAGCTACATGTACACATTGGCTCGAGTTCGCGCGACCAACTCTCCAAGTGCGCATGGAAAGAGAGTGGGGAGACACGTGTGCCTGTTGTGTACAAACGAGACATGGCGTGTACGTGAAAGTAGTGGAATAGCTAGGCGAGTGATAGAGAGAAGAGTAGAAGCGAAACGGTGGGGTACTATGCATCGATGGTAGTGCTGATATGCGGTGGGCGAGAGAAAAACTCAGTAAAGTACTTCAGTAATGGGGAAAGAAAACGTATAGTTACGACGAGGAGACGGTAGGTCAACGGGGTAGGCTAGAGAGAGTAAGAAATGAGATAAAAGTGAGTGAGAGTCGGTGAGAGCGAGTGGGAGTCGATGAGAACGAGTGAGAGTCAGTGAGATCCAGTGAGAGTCGATGAGAACGAGGGAGAGTCAGTGAGAACGAGACAGAACGAGTGAGAGTCAGTGAGATCCAGTGACAGTCGGTGAGAACGAGTGAGAGTCAGTAAGATCCGATGTGGGTGTGAATAACTAAATGAGACCAGTGAGATTCGACGCTGCAAAAAGTACGAATATGAGACGGGCCCATAAAATAAAAAAAAACGTCGCCGAGATCTAGTGAGAGCAAGTCCATTGAAATCCTATGACAGTTAGTGAGATCCAGAGTAACGCAGCAAGACTCAATGAGATCCGTAGTGATCGAGTAACTATGACTGAGATTCATCGAGACCGACATAAACGCTTACAACAAACGAACCCAATAACCCCCAGTTAGAGCCATTGAGATTTAGCGAGAGTCAGTGAGATCCAATAAGATTCTAGAAAGCCTAAGAGGTTCAGAGTGAAGATCGAGACGTCCAAATCCCGTGTTTCACTTCCGTGAAGAAGACAACGGGAAAATGCGTAATTTTGGTCTTCAAAGTGGCCGCAGTACACGCAGGACTCTCACTTGAAGCCACATCCCACTACTATGTCTCTCTTTGGCCATTTTAAGTACTATACAGGACACGATCAACGTGATGGCGCAATAAGAATGAAGGGGGTCGGAGTATCGTTGGGAGGATGGAGAATGTTTACCAGAGAAAGAGAGAGAAAGAGAGAGGGAGAGAGAGAGAAAGAAAAGAAGAAGCCAACGACTAAAAGGACCACAGCGCCCCGGGCATAAGGATACTGTACAAGAGAGCTCTACCCCCCGCTTTCCGGACCATTCGACTTCATGCGCGACAATATATAACAGGGTAATACAATTTGTCGGAATTTATTGCTCTGATACGAGAACTGAGGCTGCTGTGGGCTGCCAAGGGGCTTGCGGGCAGGAGGGAAGAATAGCACGATCGGGGCTTTTCCAGAAGCACAACAGCCCTCCCTACACTCACTCGCACCCCTCTCGAATCAGCTTTACCGATCGCCGTCTGAGCATGGTCGACTCGTTCTACTGCGCCACGTTACACTCTCGTGTTCGTGTGATACCCGCCACCTAAACTTATACACGGTACGAATATCGTCGTACTCCATCGACGGTGCGACATTTCCTCTTTCCCTATTCCATTGCAAACCTGCCACCCTTTTTTTCGCCCTCGAAAACTATCCCACGCAACTTCCGGGTTGCGTTACGCATTTTTCCATGATCCGAAATTCTGGAATGCCCGTAATGATGACGTCGATAATCCGCTAACGATAAGAGCACTTTTGGTTATTGGACTGGTTGAGAATTTTGCTGAAACCGATGAAATTATTTTTTTTGCCATGAGCTGCTTTATGTGACTACTATTGTTATTACGTTGGGGGAAGCAAGTTTTCTTTGTTAATTAAAAAAATTATGGGGTTTTAAGATACTTGGAATCATAGTATGAAATTATAACAGAAATTATTTTTAACTTTTTTCGTCGTCCCTCGAGTATTATTTTCGTGAGTTTCAATATTAGAAAAGTAGTAGTTGATTATACTAGATACCACTCGAAGTATCTTTTACATCCAGAGAATTTTCAAAGTGGAAAAAATGTGAAAGGATCGTAGTTTTTAAATAAAACCGACAACAAACGTTGCATCAAGAGAATCCTCTAAGAGAACGAAGCTGAACAATTTTTTTAATAACAATTTTACTTATTGAATGCAGGAGATTTTTTTAATCCTGTAATTATTTAAAGTTTTTTATTCAAAGTTCACCATTTTTGGGAACAAACTTTAGCAATCGGTCTTTTACATTAACGGAGTTCTCAGGGCGGTAGAAGTAGAAAAAAGTAATTATATAAAAAGGAAAGACCTCATTGATTATCTTTTATAAATAAAATACAAACCATGTGGAAAATCATTTAAAAAACCGCAATTATGCAGGGTAAAAATAAAGATTGAAATTTCCATAGAACGCTGCAATCTTTCCGGAGCTAAACTTACAGATTTCGTCTTTCACTTTCCGGCATGCGATCCGTTTCTTCCGGCGAAACGGCACGTTCAATCGTACTGACAGTTCTTGGGTAGACAAGTGAAATTTAAATGGAGATATTTTCGTTACTTTCAAATGCGAAGAGCAATTGAGAACAGAAGCGATTTAAGTACAAATTCATGTAGCTTTGACATACCGTTTTGGAGATTTTACGAATAGATATTCTCAGCGTACCCCGGAAACTGTACATAAGTGTATGCACCGATAACTATATGACCTCGAATATTGGAATGTGCCCATGCAGCTTATTCCAGCTCGGGACCTAATGAAAGGACATTCGCATCTTCCATGTTTAGGCCAGAATTAATCGAGACAGCGATGATTCTCGGCTGCACGCGCCCCAAAATAGGGAGAGTGAAAAACTCAGTAATGTATCAGAGTGTGAAACAAAAATGTATCCGTATAATAAGGCGATAGTAGAAGAACAGAGCGAGTAAAAAATGAGTGAGAGTCACTGAGAGCGAGATTGTGTGACATATCGACTCTTGCAATGAAAATCGTCAGAGAAATCCAGTGAGAACCAGTGAGATCGAGTCAGAGTGAAATACAGTGAGAGTCATTGAGAGTCAGTGAGATCCATTGAGTGTCAGTGAGATCCGGTGAGAGTCGGTGAGATCCAGTGGGAGTCAGTGAGTTCCAGTGAGAGTCAGTGAGATCCAGTGAGAGTCAGTGAGATCCAGTGAGAGTCAGTGAGGTCCATTGAGAGTCAGTGAGATCCAGTGAGAGTCAGTGAGATCCAGTGAGAGTCAGTGAGATCCATTGAGAGTCAGTGAGATCCAGCGAGATTTACTTCGAACAACAATGACCGGATAACGATGATGATCTATGTCTAGAAAAGCAGAGATAATGAAATATTCTTGCGCAATATTTTCACCCTTCATTGGAAGGAAATGTTAATCTCTTATATTTTATAAACCAAGGGCCGAGACAACAATTATTCCGTTTTCCAGCGATTCCTAAACTGGAGCTTGCTGGATCGCGTATGCGCGAGTATAAAATGATCCACCGCAAACGTGAAGCTGAGATGGCGACCACGATGTTCGAAATGAGAAGCAACGCGTTCCTTAATTCCCAATTCTGCTCGGAAGCTTTCTCGGGGAGAAACAAGCGATCGTAAAAAGGGGTGAAATGGAAGGGTGGAAATGTGCAGCTTAGCTGGTAAGTACGACTCGGATGGGAGAGCAAATTTCGCGAGCGCGAGAACGAGGAAAGATAAGGGCTGAGTTGGTAACGCTCGGAAAATAACACAAATAATCCCACTGGCGATAAAAACATATATCTATACACGAATAATAATTATTCCTGGAACGGAAAAGTTCGAAAAAGTTTTCGTGTTCTCGAACGCCCTGGTTCGGAAGAATAAATCGGGGAAGCAACTAACGAAGCACCTTGAAAAAAGATTCCACGATGAAGCGAATATTGCACGATAAACGGGAAGGGGATGGGAGAGTAGAAAGAAGGCAGAGAAGTCTAATTAATTTATTAAGGGCCCCATAAGCATTAGGCCCTTTTGAAGATTTTTTTTCTGTCGAGAGTGTGGAAATTATGAAGTCAGAATTTTGCATGCTGTTGGTACATAAGGTTCTCAAGATTTTTTTCCGACGATTGTAATGAGATAAGGAAATAGGGCTTTTAAACCTAACAGTATCGGCAGGGTCAAAGTTTTTGAGAATTAGAAATATCGATAACTAATTGCGTTATTATAATTTAAGAAACGATAAACAATATCGTTATCTTTATTTAAAAAAGGGATTTCAAGGATGTTTCACGATCAAAGTATTGGAACGACGAGGACAAGTTTTTACACACGAACCATACATAGTCTTTCCAAGATTGCGTATTTTTTTCGCTGGTAAATGTTAATAAGCGGTTGAATTATTATTTTTAAACGAAGACTCAGCCTGGCCGAGAAAAAACAAAATATTCATACTACAGTACAATATAAAATTAATAAAATACGATATAAAAATAAATGTAAACCAAATTATCATATATTATAAAATGAATTCAAAATAAGTAACAATTCGGTATAAACAAATAGACGAACTTGAAGTTTATAAACAAACCTTAAAAAATAAACTTAAGTGCGGATACCAATTTCTTTATAAAAATCGTCACGACTTGGCCAAACATTCGAATTTTGACGAAATCTTTTTCGAAAATGAAAGCTAAGCCCTAAGGCTACAAAATGTGTCCCTTATCCCTGAATAACCAAAAAATCTTCTTGCTCATCCATTCGACTTTTTTGCATACTTCATGATCGTTCTCGACTCGACCTGACTTTTGCCCCGACGTTTCGTCACAAAAGCACGGTGATCGAAATTCCCGTTTATTTATCGAAAGCCACGAGTCTTTGGAGGCTCTGCACCAGACATTCCAAAGGTATTGCACATGCACACTGTAACGAGGAATGTTCGTGTGTCGGAGGGTCAGGTCGGCTTAAACCTGTACCCTCGGAGCTTTGCCTGTGCGCTACCATCGTAAGGGAGAAAACTACCCCTTGGCACGCGAGAATAGCGAACCAGCCATTATTGCCTCACAGCACTGCCGTCTCTTACGGAGGAACTCGCGCCACCTCATATAGCCCCTCGCGTACTCAGCACCCTGACCGCACTTCTGGCTGCTTTAATTCTACCGATGGGGGGAGAACCGGCGTGTCTCGAGACCTACCCCCCTCTACCCTCTCTTTCTCTTTCTTTCTCTTTCCATAACAGGTAGATCGAGGTCGTCCTCGTCACCCTCCACAGTCACGTACACTTCAAGAGTTCCCGAAGGGCCGGAGAATCGCCAGCCCTTTGAGCCGCATTCACCCTAGCAAAGAATAGTTAATTGTTTGTAATTAATATATTACATGTCGAGTGGTAAGTTCCGAGCGCCACTACATCATCCGATAACCATCGCTTATTTATTATTCTCTTTCTCTCTCACTCTCCCTTCGCCCTTTCCCTTCCTGCCGTGTTCCTTCACGTGTGATTGCACCCTTCTGTGTCAGGATGCGCATGCATAAGGATTTCATCCCTTTCTGGAGCTGCTGATCGAGATGTATTCGCACAACTGTCACTTTACTCTGATTTATGGAACTTGTAGGGAAAGGGACGGGGGAATGGGATGGGGTGGGGATGAAAAAAAAACGATCGAGGGGAACAGGGAAATGTAAAAATAAATTAGACACGGATTGAACATTCGTTATATTATCGAATAGGTGACGATTTATTTTGAAATATGTCTTTCCATCATCGGGAATTCATTTTTTCGAAGCTCTCGGAGAGATGAACCTTTTCGGCGATATGAATTTTTTATTGAGAATTTTCGAGATTGGTTTTACGAGAAATTTATTTTATTTTGGGATTCGAAAATTTATGGTCTTTATTGGCTGTCGAGCGAGTTGATAATTCAACATTTTTCACAGAACAGTTAGGGGGTGGGGTAGGAAACTCGAACTTCTCAATATTTTGAATTTTAATATTCCGAAACTACAATTTTCGTAAAGCTCATGCCAGCTAAAGCTTTACGAAATTTGTAGTTTCGGAATATTGAAATTCGGAATTTTGAGTCTTCTGGTCAATGGAAGATCGGATTTTCTACCCCACCTCTCATGTAGAGTTGATAATTTTGTTCGTGACAATTAGAACCACGAAATGTGAAAAATATATCTGCATCAAAACGCGAAGAATCTTGTCTTCTTCTTTTTTCGGAAATGAAAATGTTCGTAACGTGAAGCGATTTTTCGAGAACGATGATTTTAATAGTACACCCGAGCACGAACAAGCAATTACCATGGATATTTATTTCCGATTGTGTTTCACGATTCTTGAGAGAATAATTCACAAAAATAGATTTCCGGTTTCCTTTTTACGTTGTGACCCCTTAAACTGGCGCTTTCATTTGGCACTTCGAATCTCGAAAGGCTCATTACACCGGAATAACCGAAAATAAGAGAACTCGAGTTCCGATGCTCGTCGAAGCAGAAATAACCGAATGTGGGAGTTTTGTCGAGATCCACAATCTACCTTTTTGTAATTGATCTATATCTATGTTTCCTGCTTCGATCTTTTTCCATTTCTGCTTGAGGGTCTCGTATGTCTTCACCGGAAGTCCAATTCTACGTTCTTTAAAAAAAAAAAACTGCACTAATTGGTAGATTTAATTTTTGTCGAGCTTCGTCTAGCTCTTCATTCGTGACGTTTCTCAGTTCTATTTAAATCTCCATTGAAGTGGATGGAATGCTATTTCAGAAATCAATAAATGTCTCTCCTCGATGAATTCTCATTGTCTTCTTGCGTTCATCCCATGTTTCATTACACCCCCTCTGAACCCCCTCCCCTCTCGCTCTCTCGATAAAGAGAAGCCCCACCAAGATCTCCCTCCCAATTGCTCTTCGTCGTGCCGAACACCGGAAGGATAATAATTATTCCGATGTCGGAGGAACCCTCGAACTCTTCGGCTCGCTCATTCCTCTCGAGTCGGAGAATTTCCATGAAATTACGAGCGATATCGCGTTATCTCACGATCATAGAGAGGCTCCTCATGGCAAATAGGCGAAAGAGCAAAAAGGGGAGGGAAAGCAAGAAAGCAGTCGAGGGGTGAATTTATCGTGGATCGGATAGAGATTGACAGGGGCGAGGAGAGGGGTGGACCCTAACGATTAAGGGTGACTGTCAGAAGCCAGGTAACGTAAGGTTTACTTCGAACATATTTTGATGGACATCCAACTCATGGAAAAAGAAGTCCGTTGGTAGATTTTTTTCTATATATTTTTAAACATTTTCGTAATTTTTTTTTTTAGAAAATTTTATCCAGAAATGGCCAAGCTGGAACTGGTTGAAGTGAGAGAAGTTTGGTACTCAAAGATTCTTCAATTTTCCATGGGCAACCAGCTGATGGAAAAAAACCGCTTATTCTGCTCAGTTTGAAGTATCTTCACGAATTATTTCGCAGGATTCAATAAAAAAAAAGATTACAGCACTCGAGCTTCTTAGAGTGTGTTATTTTTAGTATTTAAAAAAGTTGTTCATTTTTTTAGTTGGATTGAAAATTCGAAAAGCATTCAATTCCGAACAAAGTTTGCCTTTAACGTGTACACGAAAATAGAGAAATATCGGCTTATTAATTTATAAATTAATGTTTAAAAAAAATCTTTTGGAATAGAAGCCCATTGAAAATTCCCGATTGACGTCTTCAGAAACTCTTTTCCCATAAGTAACCCTGTTAAATACATATTTTTATAACTACTAAATTATACGGAGAAAAATTCTAAAATATTTCATGCATTATTATTCCATGAAGAATTACCATTCCTCGAGTTTTCAATCATTTCTGTAATTCAATATCTATCCAGTAATTTAATTCAATTAGGTCCCGATCACTAAATAAATTAACGAAACACTCTCGTTTTTCAAACCCGTACCCCTTAAGATTTCCTCTAGTAAAATTCATAATGGAAAATCCTGCCATAGCTTTACCACGCTAACTTTGAAGCTCCTGTGAATAAATGATATCGCAATAATGGCGAGTATAACATTAAGGGGTTTAGTTTGAAAGGTCGATAACAATCTGGAGCGATCCTTTCTTCCGTATCTTCATTCTTAGTGTCTTTCGTCAAAAGTT
Organism: Ophioninae sp. B BG-2022a; assembly: GCA_030522765.1. NCBI lineage: Eukaryota > Metazoa > Arthropoda > Insecta > Hymenoptera > Ichneumonidae > Ophioninae sp. B BG-2022a. Next base: position 67,793 of record JAPYZJ010000121.1, read on the forward strand.
TTCTCATAGTGACAACTAGGTGTGTACCTTCGAGGGCGAAAGGGAAAGGGAAAGGAAGAACAGGGGCGGAGGGGGGAGGGAGAAAATATCGCGCGCGAGCTGCCTGAGAGCGAGACTCGGTTGCAACTTTGCGACGGCTAATTACTTTTAATGAGCAGTCGACAGCATTTAATGAATAGAGAGCGAACTGAAGATGGGCGGGGGTGACTGGAAGCGGTAAGAAAGAGAAAGCGAAAGAAGAAGGGCTAGAGGGATGAGAATTCGGTGCTCGTTTCCCTGGATCTCTTGAACCCCCGATCCAAGAGAATACGAAGGGTCGTTGGCTTCATAACGAGACGAAAGGATGAACTCCTCTTCTCTCGTCTCTTTGCAATTTTTTTTCTCACCTTATGTAATTCTTCAACTACACCCTTCTCTATATGTCCCTCTCTCACTCTTTCTCTCTCTTGTTTTAATTTGCGTCCCACCCTTATTTTTATTTCTCTTTGCATTCTTAAATTACGTTTTTGCTTTTTTTTATTCACGAGTAATCTTGCTTTTAGTTGTGTCGCGACATTTGTTTTCTTTCCTTCATTTCTTCTTTTGCAGTTCTTTCTGTCACCGAAAATTGCATCATAGAAGAAATATTGGTCTGAGAGGAAAGCAACACTTTGTTTTATGTATTTCCACTTTTTTCTCTATGTGAATTTTTTTTTTTAATCCTTTATAACTGATGGCACATTTTTTATTTGTTATTTTTTATATTAGTATTATTATTTTACTTGTCGATATTTTTTTTAAGACAGTTTGTCTCCGACTTTGCTGAATTTTCACCTTTTATCACTTTGACTTCCAATCCTGTTTTTTTTAATTTCCACAAGTATTACATTTTGGTTTTACGATTGTTTTTTACTGATGTTTTTTAATTTCCATCATTAACGATCGTTTATTTTCCATAATATTTTTTTTATCTTTTTATTCATAGTTCGTTGCTTACGCTTTTTCATTTTTAGCTTCTCCTCACGTGTTTATTTTTATTTGCTGTGTTTATGTAGATTCCTTTCCTTTGTTCGTTGGGTATCGTTCTCATGGCCTTAATTTTTTTTTGCATTTCCCGCGTATGGAAAACGACAATTGCATGTCATAAGATATTTTGAACCGACAGCTTTAATCCGAATCTAATCTCGACTTCCCTCCACGCCACTTTTCTCCAACAAAAAACAATTCGGGATGTTCCACAAAAAATAGGTCCTCTCCGTCTCGACTTTCCCTACTCATTACCTCCATCATTACTCTCATAAAGACATGTGTCTGAAATTTCCATCGTTGGTTCCCAACGAAATTTTTTTTTTTAATAATCGTTTTTTTTTTGTATACGTTTAATAAGCTAAAAGAAGCTTATGACCAAAAGGACGAAGATTTTCATCCCCATTTTATGGAGGGGTAAAGGTGAAAAAAAATGATATTTCCGGCTGGATTGCAATAATCGATTTTTTTATTGGGGATGTCTTTTTTGTGGATAAAAATGAACTTGTAATAAAAATTTCAACGAATTTCATCCCACGGAACTCACGCTTATCGGGGGATGAAAGTTGAAAAAATTCTATCTCGCGTGCAATACCTATAATCAGATTTTTTTATTGGCATTATCGGATTCGTGAACCAAAAGGAGTTCATAAAAAAAATCGCAACGATTTTCGTCCCCCGGAAACCACCCTTTTGGGGGGAGGGCTCAAATTTTGGCATGCAGTCAAGTTACATAGTTCCTGATAGTTTTTAAGAATAGTTCTGTCGATTTAGCCAAAAGAAACGTGATTGAAAAAATGATCTGCTAACTTCCCGTAGCAGATCATTAAGAATAGTTCTGTCGATTTAACCAAAGAGAAACGTGTTTAAAAAAATGCATCAAACAACCTGCCTAGTGGATTATATTTGTATCAAGGTACCATGAATTTCTATCGAATTTTCCGACGTCCCTCGTACTTGTCTGCTCGGCCAAGAATCGAGGGAAAAAGTGGAGAGATCAGGAAACGTTTTCGTCAACGATTCCGCGAGGAGATTCGGAACGAGAACGAAGTGCGATGTGACTTTTCCATATACGATCGATCCGTACGATAACTCTCGGGATCTTTTCGCAGTTGGAGCAAAAGCTTGGACCCTCGAGAATATGGCCCGGGATAAACGGAGACAGAGAGAGAGAGATAGACAGACAGAGAGAGAGGGAGAGACAGAGAGAGAGAGAGAGAGAAAAAGACTGAGGCTAAAGGTGAATGAGAGTTAGTGAGAGTCAGTGAGAGCGCGTGAGATCCTACGAGATTCTGCGAGTGCGAGACTCACAGAACAAAAAGAGTCAGTGAGAGCCCCTGAGAGCCGGTGAGAGTTGGTGAGAGTCGGTAAGAGTCGGTGAGAGTCGGTGAGAGTCGGTGAGAGTCGGTGAGAGTCGGTGAGAGTCAGTGATATCCATAGAGATTCGGGTACAGAGAGAGTCTTTCTCGCACGGATGGAGACTGCTCTCGGACCGTTGCCAAGTTGTAATTGCAAATGTCGCTGCGGCCGAGGTTCCTGGAGGACCCTCCACGACCTCTCTACCTCCGGTTCGAAGACCACGTTCTTCGTTCTCATCCTTTACTATCGTCTCGCATTGCCGTGTGGCCCTCCTATATCTTGGGTGAGAGTGTCACCTGCCCTCCTCTTGGTCTCTCTCTTGCTCTCCTCGTGATTCTCAAAGGACAACGGCGATACAACTGGCTGTCACGACAATGCTACAGGACTCGTATCTGATGGGCTGAATGGTGGGAAATTCCAAACTTTACATATACAAACGTATATGACTTCCAGCAGGTCCAGGGGGATTCCCCTTGCAGGCTCCATTTCGCTCCTTCAAATGTTTCAGAACGTATTCCTCTTCCGTATGATGTGACTGCGATGATGGTGAGTCCGATTTTGCAGGGGAATTTTCGGGTTCTGGTGAAGAAAATGGGTCGGCGACAAATTCAAATTTTTGAAAATTTATTTTAATTTGAAGTTTTTATTTCGAAAAATAAATACATAATAATAATAATGTAATTATTTTATCAAAAAGAGAAATATAAAGAATAAATAAAACATATCGCTAGTGATAATTGCAAGAAATAGACAAATAGGCAAGGGCGATTTTGAAACTCGAATATTGAAGTTTTTTATTCCAGACTCCGTATTTTCGTAATTTTCAAAATTACAAAAAAAATTTTGTTTGAAGTAGAGATTTATTCTTATGCTAATGGAATATTATATTTATTTTCATATTGCAAAGGGAAGCGCATCTTTTAAAAAACAATATGCCTAGTGTTTATCAATATTTTTCAACGAAAAAAATCCTTAAATTTCGCAAGACTATGCAAAAAATATGTGTAAAATCTCGACTTCCTCATTACAATACTCTCTGCGGAAAAAAATCTTGAAAATCGATTTGCTTTTGTAGCCCAAATTTAATCAACATCCTATCCTAGTCCTATTTGTGCTCGTTTCTAATTTAAACGCGAGTTTAAGCTCACCTCTATTGTTTACGTAAATTGTTATTATTAATCCTTTCCCATCCCGATCGGAATATCCATAAAGCTGATCATGCGTGTAAGCAATATTACGTTAATTCACTGAGTTATTGCACGCAATCCATTACCGAATGCAACGCATTTAATTAATTAGTCTGACGCGCGACCGTTCGTGACCGGCATTAACAATTTGCATTGCATTAATATCAACCACCAGGCAGATAACACGGAACGATAGAAAACAATGGAGTGTCAAAAGAATGCAGTGTACTGCAAATCTAGGGATTTTCGTTACGCTAATTATTATTCCTCTCCTCATTAAAGCTGATGACAGCTTCGAATCGTACGAATATGAAAAAAAACAATCGTTAAAAAATTGCCAGTGATTTGAGAAACAAACTTATGTTTCAATTGTTTATTATTATTCCAAGTAGAGCCGGTTTTTATATTTTTATTTATAATATTAACAAAGCTGCTTTTTATTTTATTTTCACATTATTATGCAAAACGCGGCTCTTTTTCATTTTTTATCTACATTATTATTTGAAGTGAAACTCTTTTACACTTTGATTTCAATTATTGTTCCATACGAAGTCCGTATTTATTTTTATTTCAATTATTGTTGAAGACGAGTGTTTTTTATTTTTATTTAGATTATTATTATTGGCATAATTTTTATTTAGGTTTCTATACCCTTAATACATTTTTTATTTACTGTAGCACGATCGATATATTTTATCATGATTGTTCTTAGTTAATTAATATTCCAAATTTATTCTTATGAATTATACCTCCAGAAAATAATCATTTAATAATGATACACACATTTTTTCTTTTCACGTCGTTGCTCCAAATGTATCAAACTTTGTTTTATGTAGACTATTTTTTGAAACACGAACCCCCGGGAAATTCGCGCAAAAGAGTGTTTTTCAAAGTGTGATGTTATTATTTTTCGAAACGCTTATTCATTCATACCTGATGGACCTTGATCGATTTGGGCTCAAATTTCCTGTGCAAATATAAAAAAATGGAATAATATTGTAAATTGCCTAATGTCAAAAAGAGAATGCTGGATCCCTTTATGCCGAAAAAAAACAAAAGAGAAGGCTGGATCTCCCTCAGGCTTTCGGAGCTGGACAATTAAAAAATCAGCACGAGCGAAACGAGCAATAGAAAGAGGAAACAAAAATCAAGGGGCCCTCTGAATTGGATTAAGATTTAATCAACATTTTTTTTCCTCGACGTGTTTCTCTCTCTCTCTCTCTCTCTCTCTCTCCAAGCATTCTTGCTCTCATTCTTGGTCGACACATACCGTTTCGGATGCATCTGTGGTATCCACCAGCTCGACATGCTAATGCGTTTAAAGTCCTAATTTCTTAATTCCCTGGACTCCTGTACAGACACTGCTGTCGAATTACCGCGTTGAAGAAAATGAGATTACGGTACTCGGCGCATGGTAGAGAACGAAGCAGTCACGCAGCCTTGTTTACCCGTTTTGCGAAAAAAAAACAACCGATTATCCATGATCCCAGAAGATCCAAAAGATCATTCAACTACTCTAGAATGGTTCTTTAAAGTTCCTAAAATTCCGGGATATTTTTCATTTTGGAGAATTTGTCGTTTGGGTCATTTATACAAATACAGCTATGTCTACTGATTTTTCCAATCCCATATTTGTTTGGGTTTGTTAAGTTGATTCACACAAAAACAAATGTTCTCTTAGCTGATGATTTAAACAATATCCATTTATTATTTTATTTCGTATTGAATTTGAGTTTATTCACCCGAATGTGGATTTTTTTGCTCCTGTTAGAAACCCTTGATTAGTGTTCGTTTGGGTTAATCAATCAGAATATGAGTGCTTATTTCTCAGATGATGTTTGATGCTTACTTCGATCTTGTTTGGGTTTACTAATCCGAATGTTATATTTTTTTAGCTGATGATCCAGACCCTGAGTTTGGGTTCGTTTAACCAAATATACAGGGTGTCCCAATTAAGAATGTCATCCTTGAAATAAGAGGTTAAGGGTAAAATTCTGAGGCGATTAATATCAGCATGTAACGATTCTCGGATCAAGCCCTCGATTGTTATTAATTTTGAAAGGCAGCCAATTCGGCGCGCTCGTAATTCGAGCTTAGCCTCGAGATAACTATTATATTTACACGTTTAGTGTCATATTGCAGGTTCATGACGATGTATTGTTATACCTTGAAGATAAATCCACAATTTGGTTCGCGTTGACTTCTCCATTTCTAGGAAAAAATATTCTAGAAAGGTTTCTCGCATTTTCCCAGTCTAATTTTGGACTTTCGGGAAAATTGCGGGCATATTCGTGATCAGCAGAAAATTTCCGATTAAATAGACTCTTTTAAGAGTTTAAAAACGGAAAAAAATGTTTTTCTACTTTCCTGGCCACTTTTCTGAAATTTCAAAAATCACGATATTTCAAAAGGTCGTAGCGTGAGCTTCTTATATGCTATGGAGATTTATTGGGAGTGTTTGGAAAAGGTTTTTGCCTGACTTAAATAATGGCCTTGGATTCGTGTCGACATCTCCTATAGTTTCCCCGGAAAGTCCACTTTAAAAATCGCAAAAAAAGAGGCAAAGGGGTGTGGAAAAATTTGCAAAAATCGTTAGTCCAACTTTGAAATTCTGCAAAAAATCGAAAAATCATCGGATTTCAATTAAAAAAAAAAGAATTTTAAAGAGAAAATCATACCGAAGAGATTGAGCACAGAGTGGAGTATCAAAGCCTAAAGGGAAAAAGTTATCGATGATTAAGTGAAAAAACTTTATTTGCCCTAAAATCCAAAAACATTTTGGATTTTTATTAATTTTTCAAATAGTCTATTTTGATGTAATTTGATCCCCTGAGCATGAATCGATCATTAATTACACCCAGAACCCAAAATTTTCATTAAAAAAAAAAACATTAAAATCGTGTTTGGAGAAGTTTTCGATGATTTTTTCATGAAAATTTTGTGTTTCGGGCGATATTAATGGTAGATTCGTGTTCAGGGGATCAAATTACATCAAAATGGAACATTTAAAAGAATAGTAGCCGGGAGAGTCGAAGAATATGTTTTTCCGTTTTTAAACTCTTAAAATAGTCTATTTAATCGAAAATTTTCTGCTGATTACGAATATGCCCGAGTTTTTGCCAAATGTGCAAAATTAGATTTGGAAAATGCGAAAAAACTTTCTAGAATATTTTTTCGATATTTTTCCCTAGAAATGGAGTGTTCAATGCGAATCAAATTGTGGGTTTGTCTTCAACGTATAAAAATACATCGACACGGACATATGACACTAAACGTCTAAATATAATAATTATTTCGAGGCTAAGCTCGCCGATCGGGCGCGCCTGATTGGCTGCCTTTCAACATTAATAACAATTCAGGGGTTGATCCCGGAATTGCGGTCTTTCAAAGTTGGACACCCAACGATGAGAGCTGAATCCGTTTGACTTTGTAGTTTTGGATATTTCAAACGTGAGCTTTATTAGTCACTGGGCCTTACATGGGTCACCCTATAGGAGTATCCATACTATAGGATTTCAACGTTTACTACATTCCCGGTCCTCCATGTCTATCATCGGTCTCTTCTGCAGTTTCCTCTATCCTCCATGTTTCTCTTACCACTTGCGTCCTCCCTTCATCCTTCTGTCCCTCGTTCATCCCTCGTTTCAACCCCCTCTTTCAGCCCTCCTCTCTCGTTCTCCTCTTGCATCATAGCTCATGTACAAACTAATCGTATAGCGGTGGATGCCAGTAAATTACTGCGTTTGTAGTGCCGCAGCAGCACCACGAGATCAGCAACACTCGCGGCAATCCTTCTCCGCGTATATGACGACGCTAGAGGTTCCTGCGGTTCTCTCATTTGTGCGTCCGAATGTTGGCCGTTTCAGCGACCGTTTCATCCCCCCAGTCTTCGTGTCGGACTCGAGCTCGGCATTTCAAAAATTCGGGAATAATTGAAACAAAAGGAAACCGGGGAAACAAAAGCTCGTTCGTCAAAAATTTCGTGCTTGCGTCAATCGTTGTGAGTCATATGATTTTTTTCGTCCCCAAAGACCTTTCAAAAGGTCGTAAAATCGAAAAAATAAATATTATGGAAAATGAAAAAATGTAACCGCTGGAATCGTTGTAACCTATCAAGGCGAAATGTATAGTATCAGGCTCTTGAAAGCTCGAAAAGTACGATAAATTTTGGGCTTATAAATACTCAAAAAGATAAATAATTTGGGTTTCTGAAATTCCAAAGAGAGAAGACAAATTCAATGGTATTCGGAGGTAGGTAATAAGAATTTGGAAGTGGTAAAAAGTGTCTATGAAATTTTAGGCTCATGAAATAAGAACAAACCCAAAAACACAAAACATAATATATTAGGCTCTTCGAAGATCAAGACGTTAAATATATTTTGGGCTCATACAGCTGAAGAGTACAATTAATAACGTTGGCTTGTAAAAACCGAAAGCAAATCAAAACAAATCCTAAGCTAATATCAGTGTGAAGAGTTCGTAAGACGCCGAAAATACTAGATTTCAGGATCAAAATAAACTCCAAATGCCGTACAAATCCCAAAATTTCATAACCTACATTTTTATCCCATTAAAATAAAAAATGAGCCAAAATTAACGTGTGAATCGTTTAAAAATTCAGAAGAAAAAAATTATTCTCGCCTAGATTCGAATAGCCAAAAAAATTTAATCTTTGTTCGTAAAAGTCCAAAAAGCGAAATATTTTTGGCACAAGACATATAATACATCGAAAAAATGCAAACAATTTTGAAAGTTTGGTTGAAAAATTATCAAAAAGGTCCCTCGTGAATCGAAGGTCCTGAATAGTCCTTTGAAGTGCATTTTCCGAAACGCTCAATCAGATCACATTTTCGGTTGACCTAGGGAATCGTCGATTGCATTTCATTTGGATGACGTTTGCGGTAATCGTGAAATTCGCGATTATAAAGAGAATACTGTCGGTGCAGTGATGAAGTGTCGCCAGTGTAAAAGGTGAGCAAGAGGAGTAAGCTGGTCACGGCTGTTGGGCCAGTTGAAACTCGTCATCGCTGGAGAAGTGCTCAGGAATGGACGAGGGTGACATCAAAGGCTGGAATTTACGACACTTCGCGAGGGGGTTAAGAAGAATCGTCCAACTCGATGCCTTTGATGGAAACGTCCACGAGACGACTCCTTTTTGGGCCTCCCGAAGCGTAAAATTGCCAGTACATTCGTGTCAGAGTCCAACACTCTCGGACATCCCTATTGGAGTTACGTACATTCCAAATGAAACCTCCTCACTCCGTCTCTGTCTCGCTTCCTTTCCCCCACAGATTTTGAAAAAAAAAATCTCATTAGGTGTCTACACAATTCTGGGATTTTTGTAAAATGTAAAGGGTACAAAAGGTTTTTGTACCCTTCGTTATTCTTTTTTTACGATGTTGTTTTTCTTTTCCATTGAATTCGTTTTCTTCGAATTTATTAATTTTTATTAACTACTTTTTCATGTTTAGATAAAATAAAATTAATATTGTTGTTATTACTATTGAACTCTATTATCAGTTCCATTTTTATTATTATTTTCAACAGCAACTCCACTACTTATTGTTCTTTTCAAACACAGTCTCTTTCGTCCTAAAAGATTCTCGAGAATTTCACAGTTTTTTATCGACTGAATGCTGGATTTTGTCGATGAGTTTTGAAAACACAAAAGTAGACGCGACAAAATTTACGTTTTCGAACCAGCATCCAATATCGTAGTTCTCGAGTTTTTCTTTTTTTTTTTTTAAACAAAGAAAAATTCGACTCGATATATAACACGACGAAAACGCACCTTATCAAAGTACCAACGATATATATAAATATATATATATATATATATATATATATATATATATATTTGTTTGAAGTTTCCTTCGTTTTTTACGAAATGGACTTGAAAAAAAAAGTGAGTTTCCGGTGCCAGTCCAAAGCGAGAGCAACCAGCGATCGATCGTGGTGCCTTTGAGGTTACGAGGGCACCGGCTTGACGGGACGTGCCTTGTATGGCCCTGCGTGCGTAACCGATGTCAGGCGGAAGACGAATGAGTTTTTCTGGCCGGCCGTTGTCTCAGACCATTTCGGACGGCCAATGGACGCGATACTGACCGGAAGATCGAATCTAGGATTACACCAGGAAATGTCCAGGTCGGCTAACCTATAAACGGCCATACAGGAAAGCAGCCGCGCTGGTGAGAGAACGAAGAGGGAGGGGGGAGAAAAAAAAATTGCACAACCCCTAAGGCCGGTTTCTCGATATCACCGAGAGCTGCGAAAGCGTATATGAAGTTAGCGGACGTGCCAACTTGCCCATTTACCACTTAGCCGAGTTTCATCGTTACCGGCTGGACCGTAATTCGAATTTCTGAAAGGAAGAGAAAAAGAGTGGGGTAAAAAAGTGGCTGCGAAGAAGAGGTAGAGAGAAAAATAGAGAAACCAGGGTAGAGGAAATTGACTGATTTATTGATTTTTGTGCGATGTAAAAGAAAATAATTTTCTTATTTCGTGTAAAGAAAATACGATTTAGTCATTTTGGAAAATCGTTTAAATAGGAAGAATAAACAATTATGAACACACACACAAATTGGTTAAGGATTATAAAGAATTAACAAACACAATCAAATGTCTAAATTTTAATACGAATTTCCGAAACGAAGAGATTGATTAAATAAAAAGAAAGTATTAACAGGAATTGCGAAAAAAGAAGATTTTCTCCAAGTGTATGAATAAACAAAAGTGAAAATATCCAATAAGCAGAAATTTCGATATAAAAACAACAAACATTTAAAAATCCACCATAAAAATGAAACATTAAAAAAAAACAACAACCAACAATATAAAAACCACCATATAAATAAATATTTAGAAGAACGAAACAAAGCAATTATCAGAAAAACGTAAAGCGCCAGTAAATTGTTGCAAAAACCAACAAGAATGAATTTACAATGCTAAATTTATGTCAACACGTAAAAAAAAAGTTGTTGAAAGAATAAATCAGTAAAAATAAAAAAAATTATCGACCAGTGAGGCAGGAAGTGAGACGAGCGGAGTGTAGAAAACGGAATCAAGAATAGGCACGATGGAGGTCTGAAAGATCTTCCAGGAGATCAAGGGAGGTCCAGAGAGAGAAAGAAAGAGGAAGAAAGATCCAGAGGAGCAAAGGGGTGTAGTGATAAAATGAGAGAAGCAGAGCCAAGAGGGATCCAAGAGCGAACGAATGAATGAGAGTCAGAACGAGAGCTCACAAGGGATGAAGAGAGGAAGGGGGGTGGGAGAAGTGGAAAGTATACGCTCAGTGTACATAGTCGGAAGGGCTGCTACGCTGGCCCGTTCGTCGGAGCTTTTCTCTAATTTCTCAAACTTGATTAAAACTTGTACGCCATGAAAATTAAGTTTGGTTTGGCGCGAGGATTCCGTTACCGCACTATCGCCTACCACCACTATCACAACGGTGGCCATTGCTGACGCACGGATACACTCAGACACACGTCGGGGGTGTACACAACCCTTTTCCCTTCATTACGTACGGAATATCAACTGATGCGAATGCCCTACGCGGGTTCCATACGTCGAGGCTCATCCGACTCCACATACGCTATGAGTGTGTTATATCATCTTGAAAATGGACCAAGGTTAGGGGAATGAAGCACCCCCGTTTTGCCAGGCTTGATTAAAACGGTGGGAAAGTGGATGAGGAGGAAGGAATGGGGAAAGGAAAGACTAGAAAATTTCACAGACGCTTTGACAGCTAGTAATTAAGGGGTTGTTGACCTTGGTGATTTTTTCTACCCCAAGAAATACCAAAAATAGTCATGCTGGATCGTGACGAGGAAACCGGAAGTTTCAACATTTTTCAGCGAAAATAAAACTGGATCATTCCAAAAGTCTGCATCAACTAAAAGGCAATTAGTCTGATATTACCGTCCCAAAAAAAAGTATTCAAAATCGACCTTGGTTTAGGACCCCATAAAGAGCGATTAAATGGGACCGGAAATAGGAAAGGGTCATTTTTGATGATTCGGTTATAGCGAAAAGCTCGTAATGATATACGAGACAGGGAATTCCAAGGCTGTAGCCGAGTTTGAAAGTCCTGACGTTGGCACGAGCACCGGTAAGCCCGACCTCACGACTTTTCGGGCGAACGCTTCGGCAGACCGAAAAATCCAACGATCTTACATTCACGCTCTACAGGTATAGGAAATACGTGAGAGCACCGCGGGTCCCTCGATTTCCTGCGAGAGGAAGTTTTCTAACCAAGTTCAGCTCGATCAACGACCATCCTCCCTTTTATTTTCACAGCTTTATTTCTTGTTTTATCTTTTTCCACGGTGCAAAACTCGGGCACAGATGCCCCTGTCTCTTTTCCATTCATGAAACCGCAAAAACTTTTTCTCACGATCGTGAATAAAAGCTCGGGGTTCTCCATTTTGGTGCAAATGTCGAACACAGAAACGTCCCAATGAACGACCGGATGGAAATTCATTTTCCAAACTTGGCGAACGATTTTTTTTTTGGTTGTGAATTTTTTTATTATTATTCTTTTTTTATTGAGAACGCTGAGGTTGATGATCCAATCTAAAGGTGAAAAAACAATTTAAATGCTGAGTGAAACTGGAGGTTTTTTTTGTAGTCAATGCCTTTTTGTCTTAAATGCAAATTGATGGAAAGATTGAAATCCTGTTTTTTAAGACAAATGCATCCTCCATAACGGTACGACAATCTCAATATCTAAGAAAAAAAAAACCTTTTTTTACCGTTAAGACGTCTAAAAAAAAAGTTTGCAAAAAAGGGTTACTTTTTTGTAAAGTGAAGCATCGAGACTGTAAATTATTTATTAAAAATGTTGTGTCTTTTTTATTAATTTTGAAAACTGATTTTTAATTCGGAGTTAAAATGTTGTCTTTTTTTGTGTTGATTGAAATTGAATGGGAAAGTTAAATTCTGAAATATTTTTGAATATAATTCTGTACGAAGTTTTGCAGCTTTACGAAAAAAAATGCATTCCAAAAATACTGACGATTTTTTAATAAATTTTGTATCGTTTTGTTACATTTCTAGAATGAATTAAAAACTCAAGTGAATCGATAGAATTATGTTTCAGGCTTCAGTTGACTTTTCGATGGGAAAGTTTAACTTTGGCCAATTTGTTAATAAATCGTTGCTGATATTAGAGAAAAACGATTGTTTCATCCAAGACATCAATTTCTGATCGCTCAAGCTGAGGATTAACTTCTGATCGTCATTATTTGAAGATAACCCTATCTGTCAGAACTTCGATAAGCCTAACCTTAAAAAACCCCTCACAAAGCCTTAAAAAAAAAATTGAATCGATCGAATTCTCGACAGGAAAATGTTGTCCAGCCCTCTAAAAATTAACGAACCCTTTAATGAAAATGACGAACGATCCTAGTTCCTTCCATCGAAGTTTATTTCGCAAAATCGTGAGTCGAATGAAAAGCGATTGGACACTGATGGAATTAAGCTTTATCGCCACCAGTGGACTGAAGGTAATCCTTCATAGCCTCCAGGCTGGCTTCCGGATCGAAGTCACTAAAAATCACGAAAGAGAACGATTAAGACATCAATCCTATTTAGAGGAACGCCAATTAAAACCGTTCAATGTTACCGATAATAATCTTCAATTCGTTTTCGCTGCCGTTTTATGTAAAACGTGTGGAAGAGAAACCCAATGGTGAGAGTAGTCACGAAGCATCCAATAAAGTTCCGTTTTGTCTGAGCGATGAGGAGACCTCGCATTTTTGGTCGTTTATCGGCCATAACCTTTCGCCTTCGACGCTGCTATCACGCTCGTCTTTACAACTTGAAAGCGCACACTTGAAAGCTGTCGCGAAACAAAAACGCCTCGCGAGCAAAGATAGGAAAACCTCCGTTCAAAAAAATAAACCTACAAAAGTTGCTCAAGTGGGAAATAAGGGTGCGAAAATGGCGTACAACGAAATTCTCGTTGGCGTTTATCCAGCAATATCACAGGGATGATTCACACGATTGGTTGAAAATATCAATCTCGATTTTGGAAAAAAACACACAAAAAATTTTCCTACGTGAAAAAAATGGGTATAAAAAGGGCGCAGATATAAAATCATGTTTCCATTTATCCAACAGGATCACAGGGGTAGCTGATATACGAAGGGGTGAAGATACCAATCACGATTTTGAAAAAAAAAAGAAAAAAGATACCAGGTGAAAAATAAAGCCATAAAAAGGGCACAGGTCCGTATCTCGTTTCCCTTTATCCAGCAGGATCACGTGCATGTTTTACACGGAGGGATGAACAGATAACAAGCCCGATTTTGGCAAAAAAAAATCCAAAGAAATATTTCCAGGTGAAAAATAAGGGCATGAACAGAGAGCAGGTCGAAAATCTCGTTCTCCCTGGATCACATGGGTGGCTTACAAGAGGGGTTGAGGGTGGTCGAACGAATTCGTTCGTCCGTACCGTAAAGAAGATTTACGAACGCTATTTTGGGGGTGGCTGGGGGTGAAAGGGGGCACGCTCGATGCGCCTCCAGAGCTCGCTGTAGCTCTCGATTCGACGATCGATTAGAGTGATTACAGCAACGAGAGTAATTTCGGGAAGCGAACCGACAGAGATATTATCGCGCGGGGTGAACTCTGTAGTCCATACAGAATGGATGGACCTATATATGCATAACGATCACGACAGCAACGGGGACGCCGGTTACGGCGCCTCTCTCGACGTTGGGATCGTTGAATTCGAGAATAATTTTACTGCAAACAATGTGGAATCAACTTCGAGCCACGAGTATCAGCGGCGATCCCAAACATGAATCGAATGCATGTGAACCTCCAGGTGAAGTGGAACTCCCCTCTCTCCCATTCAGGAGCCTGGGACCATTCGGATCGTAAAGTTCCTTTTTTATTCGAAAATCCATGATTTTTACACTTTTTTTTGCAAGTGTCGAATTTTAATGGGGTTTTCGTTACACTCCAATTTTGAAGAATAACAAAGGTATTTATCATTCAATATTCATGGGTTGTTCGGCTATTTTTTCAAATTTCATTCCCTCATCAAATGTCAACAGTTTTTTTATTTGAGATTCGATTAAATCATTTTTCTTTTATTTCGTTAAACTCATTGTTAATTCCAAAAACGTTTTTGTTAATTTCATCAATAGTTGAATTGCTCTTCATGAATATAAATTATTATTATCTCCGATACCCCTTTTTTCATAGTTCAATATTATCAATTGTTTCACATTGCTAAATATTTCACTGAAAATGAAATAACTTTTAATAATTTTATTGGAATTCTATATTTGCTAATTGAGTTTGCAATCAATATTTTCAATTGTAGAAAACGATATTTCCTGTTGCCTTTTTACATACTCTTTCCACACAACTTTAGTAATATCTATTTTCCCATACTGAAATTTGAAAAATGTATCAACATTAAGCACATGTCAAAATTCAATTATTAGCCATTTGTATCGATAAGGCAATCGTTTATGTCACTAGCGAAAAGGATAAATTGGCAGGTGGGGTTTGAATGAAAATTCTTCATCGCTGTTGAAGCGAATCAAGCCTTGTTCCCTGTTATTGCCATTTTTCGATTTTATTGAACGTCCTTTCACAATTTGTTCTCGCTCGTTCGGTGATTTCGCGCCCCGTTGAAATTTCTGTGATACATATTGTTTTTTTTTCTCATTCTCTTATCTGACATTGATGAGAGGAGCGACCATCACAAACACCGAAAACAATCCAATGATGCTTCGTACTCCGTCTAGTTTTTTTTTCTTTTTGTATTTCGTGTTGTCGTTTTTTTGTTCACTTTTGTTTTTGCGGCGCGCGGTTCAAACAAATCGAATTAAGCCGCGCGACGTCGTTTTCCTACGACGAGACAATTCCCCGATGGTGTACACCGAAGGTATATGAAGTTCTGATTGCGCTGTGGAGTTTCCACTATGGATTGGCATTCTGTCGACGCGTCTCTCCCTCGCTCGTTGGAATGGCCGCGGTGACCGATACGGTTGGGCTTTCCGCAGATTGAATTACGACCACAGAATTCGTCAAAGCTCATCTGACATTTAGTGCAGCGCCGATGTTTCTCGGGTAACATGTGAATATGCGGTCTCATCGTATCCGAGGAAGAACATTGAAGAAGAGTGGGTTGGGTGGCCTGTCAGGTCCGTTCATCGAATTCCCCGTCAATGAAATTCAAGTTGATGTTATTATGGGTGTATAGAACGATACGGGTGTGTGGTCACAATAAAAATCCACGTAATTGTTAAAAGATAAGCGCAGAGATAAAAAAAACATACAACGATCGAAAATTGGTGTCTTTTGAAATTTTTTGTGAGGTAGCCGTTAGAATTACGAGTTTGGGATTTTACATGTGATTAGCGAAGGGTCTTGACATGCTGAGGTTTTTTTTTCGTCGAAAACCGTTGATAAACAATCCGCTGAAAAATCGGTAACAAAAAAACTGTCGAAGCTGGAAAAACTGGGTTGTTGTTTTTTTTTCCTGATGTAGCAATATAGGTGATGAAGGTAGTAGTTTTATTTTCGGTCATACAACCATGCTTTAGTTTGTCATAGGAGCAGCATCGCGCTCAAAATCGCCGTATCTAATTTCATCCTAACGTCCGGAAGTGGAGTTCCCTCGTAACGCGAATTCGTGACCCAAATAAGACTCGGATGCGCCGTACACCCCAATTCGAGGGAGCTGATACACTCTGGCATTATGATGGCTGGTAGAGGCAAACTGCACTTGGCTTAACTTCCGGTTGGACTCGAACGAGACAAGCCTCGAGGAATACGAAATTGACACTGTCTGGATGACACTGGGTGATTCAACGATCGTGGGACAACTTTACGAAATAAAAAGCACGAGGTAAGCGGAATCGCCAAGAAAATAAGCAAAGCGAAATCGGCAAGAAAAATAAGAGAGAGACGACAAAATCGAAAAATCGGCAACGACAAACGGAAAGGCTATTAAAAAGTCAAGAAATCGGCGGCG
Organism: Ophioninae sp. B BG-2022a; assembly: GCA_030522765.1. Classification (NCBI taxonomy): domain Eukaryota; kingdom Metazoa; phylum Arthropoda; class Insecta; order Hymenoptera; family Ichneumonidae; species Ophioninae sp. B BG-2022a. The sequence continues at coordinate 84,338 of JAPYZJ010000121.1, forward strand.
TGGAAGAAAATTATTGTAAAAAACAAAAAATCGGCGATGAGGAAGGCAAAAACTACTATAAAAATAAGAAATCGCCAACAAGAAAGGAAGAGACGATTGCAAAAAGAAGAAATCGACTACGAGGAGGATAAACACTAGTATAAAAATAATAAATCGGCAACGAGAAATAAGCAAAGCTGATGATCAAAAAGAGGAATCGACCGCAAGAAATATTTATATTCTACAGCGGAGAAATCGTCAACGAAAATCACACGAACGATAACAAAACAAAATAAATCGGTAACTAAAAATTGCCGAAGAATTAATAAAATACAAAATCGGCACCGAGAAGTACATAGCACAGGGAAAAATTAAGAAACAATGACGAGAATCAAAGAAAACAAAAAATCTGTACACAGTCAGAAAGAAAAACCTGATAAAATGAAAAATCGGTAACTAGGAACGAAAAATAAATCATAATGCAAGATCTCTAGCGAAAAATATACCTGAATAATAAAAAACTGAAAATCGTTGACGAAAATAAATAAAAAGAGTAATCGGCAGGCGAAAAGAGTCAAAGAATTGTCAAACAGCGAAATCGTCATGGAGAATTAAACAAAGATAACAAAAAAGCAGAAATCGGTACCAAGAATTAGTTTGCTCAACGGCTTGAATTTAAGTGGTCGTGTTAATTAGAGTAATTCTCTTCTCATGGGAGGTTTCTCCCATAAGAGTTCCCTAACATTCGCAACAACCACTTTGAACAAAACGATTTTGTTATATCTCTACTTCACCCCACCCCTTTTCCCACCGCCAAAGAACCACGATTCTCGTCAGTCGAGCGAACAATTTTCGTCTTATCCCACATTCGTATCGGCGAAATTTCACCCTCGTTACCGGTAATCGCAACAGGGCGAGAGTTGCCGCGGTGCTTTTCGGTGGTCGCTTAAGTCGAGATGATAGCGGGAAAATCGGCGAAGACATCGTTGTCGAGGCGAGGTAAGCGATCTCGCCAAGTATCGTCTAACTACGTGACCGGAAATACATTGGAAACTTAGCGACTGCGGTTATAACGATCCTCGGATTATGCCTGCGTGCGTAATACCACGTGACAGTGTAAACCGGAAGTGCCGAGGGTCGACGACCCGCTCGCTTTTCTTTGCAAACGGTTTTTCCGATGCGTTGTTTTTTTCTTTAAATATGGCCGCTGGAAGCTCGAGACTCGAAGGGAAACTTTCATCTTGCCTGGAGACATTAAGGAATGAACGTCTGGTGAAGGGATGCGTGCAACCCCAATCGCAAAGGGATGCTCGTCGTTCCGATTTGCGAGTAACCGGGCCGTTAAAAAAAAAACCTTACTTTTTGCTTCTCTCCACCACCATCCCCTTCCCAATTTACAACGGTTCACTTTTCAACGAGATTTCAACGAGATTCACTTTTCAATGAAGTCCTTTGAGGGCTCAAGTGCTGATATTCCAGTTAGCTTCCAAACCACTCGTGAAAATTTGACTTACACTCATAATAAAAATAACGATAAAATACAAAATGGTCGCTGAGTAACTCAAACGTTCCAGAATTTCCTCAACCCGATGGAGAAAAATTAAAAACAAAAATATTTACTTTTAATTAGAGAGTCAGAATGCATCGATAAGTATATTCTTGAAATGAAAAAAAAAACGAATTTTTGTTATTTTCTTTTTCGTGAATTTTCGAAAATGTAACATTAGCGTAAAACAAAAAAATCTTATATTATTTGATTCAAAGTGAACGCTTCGTCATCAAACCTAATTTTTCGTTAAAAAATGTTTTTTTATTTTACATATAATCCAGGTGGAAGGGAGGGGAAACCCCCTCTCTTTTTATATTTTTCTTTTTCCCTCTCCTTCTTCGATTACCCGGTTTTTCCGTCAGTTTGAAAATTTGGTCGGAAGGTTCTTTTGTCGCTACTATTGGCGTGTTAGGTACAGACTTTTCAAAAGTTCCTCCCTCGGAAGTGAGGCACCTGAGCTTTTTCGTTATTAACGAGCATTCCGAGCAGATCCGTGCTACTCCATCCTCATCGGCTATAGCTCACAAGCTAGGCAAACTCTCATCGTCGGGCTCCGGTAATCCGCCAATTTTTCATGGAGACTCCAGCACGGATGTATATCTCGATGGAGTGGCTCGAAGCGTCGACCCTACGAAACGAGGGAAGTCAAGTTTCGCTACACGAAAAGTAGAACCTCGTCGTCGGCATGGCCGAGGATGACCTGCCTTACCCCCTTCCATCCCCAATCACCTCCCACTTTTTGTTGGCCAAGAATGTGTAGCTGGAGGGTTTGGAGTCTTCAACCAGCTCCCAGTGTTTTCTAGAGTCGACTCTGACGCGGCAACTAATTTGTAAGGCCGTTTTGACCTCGTTTGTCCACCCTGCGAGAGTTCATCCGACCCACAATTGGGAACAACTTTCGACTCGTAATTTTTCTCGGATCATCCAAGCAACAGATTATCGACGGTGGTTGATAGATTTCAAGCAACTTTGGAATACTTAAATATACGAAAATGGGTTTTGTAAAAAACCAAAATATTGACCCAGTTATGAGGGTTTTCGTGTATAGGTCAAGTGTTCTCTTTTATCATTAATTCGTTCCATTTGGTTTGACCTACGTATTTTGCTTGAAAATAGAACCCATTTTATGCCCATTGGCTCGCCTGGGATTTTTAGAATATGAGGGAGTTGAGAGAATTTTTCTTATTTTTTGAAACTTTGTAGTTTTGGAAATTTCTAAAATTCTGGAAATCTGAGAAGTCTTATGGATTTCGAATATTACGAGAATTCTCCAAATTTCAGGTGTTCTAAGCATTTTGGGAATTCTATTAATTCAAGTAATTTCACAGATTCTAGATATTTTGGAAATACTACAAACCTAAGTAATTTCATACATTATAATTGCTGTATAAATTACACAAATTTTAGTACCTTTAGAAATGGTCGAAATACAAAAAAAAATGATATAAAGTTAATGAATTTGATAACGTTAAAAAATTGCCGAATATTTTGAAAGGTCAGGAAGATTCAGAATCACACAAAAATCTCAGAACCCATAAAAATTTTCCAGAATAAAGAAAAGATTTTCAAAATTTGTTTATTCAACAACAAACAATTAAAGTAGTTTTTGTAGTTGGAAAATTAATTTTATTCCGCCCGGCAAATTACGTCCTGAATATTGAAAACGAAAAACGGGCGTTCCATCGTTACAATCAAACGTGAACATTTAAAAATTCTAAATAATACCTGATGAATTCCAACTTGACATCTGCAGTATTTTTAAAGATATCTTAAAACGAGATCTACAGAAACGTATGTCTTGCAATTTCCATATTTTCCATTCCACCGGAATATCCTTAAGCAAACAAAAATTTCGGCGTATACTGCAATGCTGTTGCATTCCAAGTTGACATTGGGCGTGTCTAAATGCCCGGCCGGTGGTTGCTTCGGAGTTTCTGCGAATGAAGGGAATTCGGTGGCGTTGTTTCGCGCTCGGTGAAATTTGGGCCCTTGGCCCTTGGCAATCGTAATGTTAGTCGGCATAATTACAGGTAAGTAAAGTACTCGCGGATGTTGCGGTTCACCTATTAGAGCAAAGGGTAACCCAACCCATGCAAATAGATGAAGACCGAAGGGAAGGGAAAGGGCGCCGCAGAAAACGACTCGAACCCAGTGACTAGGAGCGGTGAAGGCGTTCTGTCCAATAAAGTGTCAGCGGATGTACAAACAGTTGGAGAAACTCGCCGCACTTTGCAATTACGAGCGCAGTGGAACTTCGCCGCTTTATCGTCTCTCCGAATTGGACTGAGCCAATATGTGCTTTTGATCCACTGGAATATCGTATTTTCAATGTGTCGGATAAAAGGCAAGTGATGGAGGCGACCAATGACCAATTCTGAAAGTCATACGCGTGATTTTTAGCCACTCGATCGAAAATATCAAAAAAGATAACCGGTTCGAACTATTTTTGAAAATACACTCATATTAAAAAAGATATTGATTTTTCTGCTTCTTTGAATTTAATTAATTTTTGCACCCCATGAGAATCAAGTGAGTTACAATTTTTCAAATTTATTTAATAAGATCTACGAGAAAGAAAAATTAATATATAAATCTAGGCTTTTCTTTTATTAGAAAATAAAGTTTTTTTTATATACTTATTTATTCTTCTTTGTACTAGTAATTTAATAAAGCGCATTCGTTTTTTGTCATTATTTGTTTTGCTTCTATTTTTTTTATTAACAGAATTTTGAAAAATGAAAACTCATGAACTCAAACTCAAACAAATTGTTATTGATCTAATGAGTTTTACAGAAAGAAAAAACATTAATTTACGAATATGCAGTTGTCATCTATTGTAGGATTTCGATTGTTTATTTATTTAATTTATTTATCCTCTTCATACCTATTGTTATTTATTCATTCACCTCTTATTCGCTTATTCGATTTATTTATCTACACATACTCTCTTATCAAGTTAATGGATTAATTAATCTTCTTTTCTTATTAAATGTTTTATATGTCTTTCTACATTTACTAATTTAATTAGTTCATACACTTATTTTCTTTTTTTTTTTAATTAAGTTTCTTCGTGACACAAACGATACTTAATAACTAAATAATTTAGTAGCATGAAAAAACAGTTACCTTCCCATAACAATAACTCTCTTTTCCATGGTGATTCGAACCTTGAAAAAAAACTCAAAATTTTTTCAAGTGGGGTGTCGAAAATCTGCGTATTGTTCTACTTTTACCCACTTCCGCATTTTCGCCTCCGAGGAAACCCAAAAAGGCAAACTTTTCCAAAGGCGATAAGACCTGGAGGAAGTTTCCGAAGCGAGCATCGTTTCGCGATGCCTCATTCACTTCCGGTCATCATTGGTCCCATCCACAATAAATGGAAAATCCTAATGTCCCCCTCTCCCACTAATTCAAATTTATTATTGACATTTATTAGGGGGAGAGGTTAAGTAATAAGGACTGAAGGTAAGGAGAGGTATTAAGGGCTAAGGGTACTACTTACGTAAGGGTTACGTAATAAGGGTTAAGGCTACGGGTTTAGGTAACAACGGCCACAAATGGCTAAGGGTGCCAAAAAGTGAAAAACATTTACAGTTCGATAATATACTCGACGAAGAAGCTGAACTGAGCCAAACGATGTTTTAGCCCTTTAGAGTGACTCATCAAGACCCTTCGGTGATTTACGAAAAGATCGTGAGCAGACGAGAAACGAGGAAACGGTTAATGGACAGAGGCGATGGTTTCTCCTCCCAATAAGGGCACGAGGTAAGTCACCCTTTGTACTCGAAGCTCAAGAGCTTCTCACTATCGAGAGCGGGTCGTTGCCCCTCGACCCCTTTAGCGACCACGTCTCACCCTTATCCTGTTTCTCATTCAAACCCAAAATCGTCCCCGACATGTCCAACTGGGGCGTCTAATGAACACCAATATCCGAGTCGAGCAAGCTTCTCATCGACATAATTGACGTATTTCATTGTGTACTGATTATGTACGTGGATGTTGTTCAGTCAAATGACGTTTCTGATCGAATCTCCGGACCGAAGAATGCCTCAATTAGTTTCCTGATTAAATATTAATACAGTTGAAAATTTCGTGACCCATTTCATTCGTGTAATTTCTGATCGAATTTCTTACCATTCACATTCTCATGTTTATTTGGATTGAGTTGATAATTACATTTTTTGAAACGCCGTTTCGAAAGAAATTTCTTTTAATGAAATTTCGAAATCATTTTTAATGGGATTTTTCGTCATTCAGGTTGAAACTGAACTCTGAATATTCTTATGAATTTTTTAATTACATATGGATATGAATTTCGGAATTCATCCTCTTACTTCTGTAATTCTCTAATTCATCCTCTTACAACCCCTAATTTACTTTCCTCTCGTCCACTTTTTAACTTAATTTCTCAAGTATTCTCTAGTTCTTCTAAGGAAATTTCTAATTAAATTTTCGTCGAATTGACGATCTTTTCTGTCACCGAAGAAACGGAAGATTCTCTTTTCGTTTAATTTCGCAGCAATTAAGACAACCTTCCTAATCAGATCTTAAGTGAGCTGAAAATGAACTAATGACCCCGAGCACTTTCCATTAGTGGATAAATGCATTTTTATTTTCTGGCTTTACGAAAGCCTTCCATCTATTTTTTTTTCATTTTTCGAACATTGTTAGATTTTTCTGATTTGATTAAAAATAATTGAGAACCCCCAAGCGATTTTACGATTTCTTCGGATATATTTTTCATTCAATTACTCCGATTCATTAATCGAGAATTTGTCATTACAAAAATGAACAAAGTTGCTTCAGTCGAGTATCGAATTTTTCAAACCATTTGTCAATTTCGTAATTTTCAAAATTTCAAAAAAGTGTCCATACGAAAGCGCATTCGTATATCCTTTTATTTATCTTTTCAACTATTCCCTCTATCTTACAGTTCCCCCTAGATAATTATTTTTAAATTGCAACCCCTAAATTTGCGAACATTTGTCAATTTCGTAATTTTCCAAATTTCAAAAAAGCATCCGTTCGAAAGTGAAAGCATACATTCTTTTATCTATCTCTTCAGCTATTCTCTCTATCTTACAGTTCCCCCTAGATAATTATTTTTAAATTGTAACGCCTAAATTAAAAAAGCACTCTTGCATGAATACGTCCACAATTTTCCTCCCCGGCTGACGGGTAAAAAACGTTGGGTATAGGATATACAGATAAAAGTGAAGGAATGTCGAAAAGATTGAAAAATGAAGGTCTGAGGTAAGGGTAGTTGTGAAGTGGCCAAAACGAATGGTGCGAGGGGTGGGTTTGTCGAGGGTTTAACTCTACCCGAATCGATCCACCACCGAAACCGAGAATCCCCGTTTCCGATACGAAGGTTTCGTTGCGAAAGAAAAATGTCTCTCCGAAGTGAGTTAACCGCCCATCGATAGGGTGGCGAACCACCGCGAGATCCTACGCGCTTCCTCCTTTTCTCTCTCTCGATTCTTCATGGCCAACCGCGTGATAAAACATCCCGGATTCCTGTATCTTCCGTTTGGGTCGTTCCAAAAAAAAAGGCCTTTGCATCCGTTAATCCGTTGAACGCCATCAGCGTGATTGCCAAGAACTTGGCGAAAGTTGGAATCTTGATGGACTAAAGATTGACTTTTATGGGAAATAGGATCTTCCCAATTCTATTATCATTCAAGATAAACATTGGACACAGTTCAAGGTCATTGAGTCGAGGCAGAGGACACCTCTGACTTATTGACTGTTTCCGTTGGGGAATCGTTAACCGTCCATTTTCAATTCTCACTTCGGGAAATCGAGGACTATCGAATAATCGAGGGTCGAAATTCGATCTCCGATTGAAAAGCCTCATGATTAGGGTCATTCGTTGTGACTCGCCAGCCGACAAAAAAAGTTGCGATGTCCTGACCGAGAATTCATTCAACTCCACCTGCTATCAATTATTTCAAAGACGTGAAGACCATTCGCGTGTGCTTAAAGTTGGCTTGCAAAATCGACTTTTCCAAGTGAAAATAATTTGGATTCGGTCGGAGTTGTTTATGGTTGTTTTCAATCGTTGGACTGGGCTTAGCAGAGTTTGGTTTAGTTGTAAAATCAAGTATTCCAAGGGCATGAAGACATTTTAAGTTTGTTTGGGGTCATTTAGATTATTTTCGCGTTTTTTTAGTTTTGTTTAGGTTTGGTTGGAATTCAAAATCAATTATCCCAAGAACGCGAAGACGATTCGCCGAGATAGTTTTTTCTTCCTAATGAATTTTGACGTACACCTAAGAATTCAAAGAAGCCTTCCAGGACTCGTGCATCAATTTTTCCTTTTTTTTTTCAACTGTCACTTTCGGCTAGGATTTGCTACCGCCCATGAGGGACGTGATTGGTCGACTAGAAAAAATGATGCTGGCTAGACGTTTTCCAAAAAGAGATTCAACAGCTTCTATCTTTGGACCAGGATTGTATCAGGTCCTTGATGACTGAACTCTCATGGTCATCATATTCTCCCTCTCTCTCGCTCTCTACCCTTTAGCCTTCGCCCCCCCCCCTTCCTCGCTAGTTGATTCCATCCACATCATCAAAGGATCCATTACTCGATGAGTTATTTTGCATGCCCTGATGGCATCACTGGTGTAAGCAGTTCTATCTGGTTCAGCGTACTACAGAGGCATCGGTATCAAAAGAAAAATGTGCACATCGCTAAGCTATCAGTCAGCTCGGTGACAGTTTGTACCTACCGTGTACCGGACACGCAATGAATTGAAACTTTGCAATAAAAAAAAAAAATCGAACCTCGTCAACTCATTCGAGTGAAAGCTTGGAAAACTTGTTTTTTGTTTTTTTTTTCGCTTTCAGCGAATATACTCTAGCATCGAGAGAAATGAATTCGCTGAAAATGCGTACACACGTGTACAAGGTGACAGACATGTCAGGGGTGACCAACCAGAATGTCCTAGGGCATGGTAGTTCACTCGAATTGAACCGGGTGGCCAAGAGTGTGGCACCCTTCCATCACGGAGCTACCATTCCTAACACTAGACTTTCAATTACGTTTTCCATGATCTTGACGTACTCGATGAATAAAGAAATACGAAACAATGTTTTTATGTTAATATTCAATTTGGAACTTTAAGTTGCTTGGGAATATCGGATCACAGTTGGAACTTGAATCAAATAAAATTTGTCTTCAGAATTATTTCTATATTTAACTTGATTTCGATACACTTGTCCAAGATCACTCTTGAAATACACTTTCCAATGAATCGGTTGTCGAAAATAACGCGACTGCTAATATTCCTGTATCCAGGTTCCCAGATGGATGAGTTTTCATTGTGATTGAATTCATTCCTTTTTAGATTTCGGATTAATTTTATTGTAATTAATTTTCTATTGAAATCTCGATGTAAATTTCGTAATAGATTTAATTAATACAATTCCTTCTTTAATTGCTCGAAATTCTATTTCTGATGGAAACAAACCAAATATCCTTTTATTCAATTTATAACTAAATCGATTGTATATTTCTGGTGGTCGTTTTTGGTATTCAAGGCCCGTTCAGTTTTTAATATATTTCTTGTCGAATTATACTTTGTCGTTTAATCGAAGATTAAATATGAATTAAACTTCAACATATATAAATATGTTATATGGATATAAATTGCGTAATTAATTTAATAGACTGAAATAATAATCCCAAATTCCGAAAATTACAAAACAGTACAAATAAAAAATGAAAAAATAAATTTGCTAACTAAAAAAACACATATCCTCATTATACTCCTTCCAATACACTTTCTAACAAAATTTCTTCTAATTAACTCGATTTGTAATCGAATTCCTTCCAATTCAATTTATACCTCGATCCATTTCGATTAATACTTTGTGTCTTAAAAAAAAATCAAGATTCCTCCACTTCTCAGTCCACTACTTGATGAATCAGTTATAAAAAATGTCAGCCAATACTTTCATACGAAGATCTCCTGATGGACAAGATCCTTGTGAATCCCATTTGCAAAAAAAGGAGATCCCAGTTAGAATCCGAGTGGAAATTCTCCACCAGAGCCCGGATTGAAAGTGTTACATTCATCTCTGGAATCCTATCGGCTGTTCCGATTGGATCTTGAAGCAGGGATGCTCATCGAGCATCCAGTTGGATCCCTGACAAAATTTCCGCGCGAGTGCACACGCGCCCACACTCACACACGTAATGAAGACATTGGCATTTACAGGAGCGAATATATACGACGTGGAAAGCTACGGGTATGGAGATAAAACTCCTGGTTGCTCCATTTGATGTCTGTGTGCGAGAAGAAAACTCTCGGCCCATGCCAATGGCCGCGTCTTTCCTCGTTCCAGCCTCACGATGAAAACCGAAGCTTTTATGGCAGCCGGAGAGTTTAAGTGACGTGGGAATTGACAAATGCGAAGCACACCGGTAGCCATCCTTCTCAGCTCCCAACGTCTATCGCGAACCAATAAGGCGACAAAAACGACGACTACGCGATGAGGAAGATGACGAGGCGAATGGTGAAATCGGAAATTCTACGGAGCGATGCCTCGACTGCCTGATGGAATTAAACTGCCTCCATTGATCAAGAATACCTGATGACGAGCTGTGAATACGACAAGTGAACTCGAACTTCATTATTTAGCAATATTTTTCAACGAAAAATCAATTTTAGCTCGATATGATTACGTATCATTTCTGTGCACAATTGCAATTTTGTTCTTTCGATACATTTACCAAAGAAAAATCTTGACCCGTTGAAATGCCCCCGTTGATGAAAAACAGCTGATGATAATCGTTCAAGCGGTGAGCAACGTGGAACTTCATTGTTTAACAATATTTTTTAACAAAAAAAATACCCTAGCTCGTCAAGACTATACGCCAACTCTTCGCAAAATTTCATCCTCGTCATACCAATACTTTCGCCAAAAAAAAATAATTTAAAACGACTTTTGCCTCCAAATCTTCAAATTATTAGACATTATTAACATTTTCCACTATGCAAATGAAAAACAGTTCCTAAAATCGATCCAGCACTCTGACTACCAAAAACAAAAAATCAGGGCAGGCTCATAAAAGATCGGCAATTCGTTATTGGTCATCAAGCCCGAGGAAAGTTCAAACATTTGCCACACTCGTGCAAAGCTTTACAAGTTCCAATAAATCTACACTTAGTCGATTGACGACCGTCCCTTGTACTTTGGCGCAAAGCTGATCGTGCACTTCCCCCGTTGATGCACTTTGGCAGTTCTGGTCTTCACAACCTGGCGAATTTATGGAAGCAGTCGTTACGCACAGTTTCCCGAAAAATTCCGACAAAAAAAAAAAAAAAAACGTTTTCTCGCTTAGAAGTAGGAGCGTTCTGAAGGCAGGCGAGTGGTATGCTCGTTTCGTTGCGATCGTAGGCACGCCATCAAGTCTGTACTTCGCAGGACCTTCCACCAACTGTAATCGACAATTTCCCGGAGCATGACAAGAACGTTTGGGCTTTTGTGACAGTTGGACAAGTTGGTCGATCGTCTGTTTCCGGGCAATAAAAAAAAAGCTTCTGGAATGACGCTTCAACACTTCCACTCTCCTCAGTGAATATCGTTAAAGGCGCGGCGACTGGAATTACCTCGCGTGTACGAGCATTCCAGGAGTGTCTCCCATAACGATGTGTAATATCACTTCTCCACTTTAAACGGGATGTACGAGGGGCAGTTTGGTCCAACGGATTCTCTTTACCAGGACAATTTCGACTTTCGACAGAATATCCAGCCTCTTTTTTTTACGTTTTTTTTTTTGATCGGCCCTCCTCATCGATTTCTTCGAAACGTGCACGCCTTGCACTCTTCAACCTTACCAACTTTCTACCAACTGGAATCAGCAGAAAATTTTTAGCCTTCCTATATTATATTCCCTATCTTCTCAAGTTTTGAGTACGCTACCTGTCTTCCTCTCTTTTCGCTGTTCACTAAACGGTCACCGAGTATAAAACTCGGAAGAGACGAACGCGGGAAAGACCATCAGCGAAATGCTGAAACGACAGGATGTCTATGTGCCAAAGGATGCGTGGTTGTTCCGTTTGTTTCCATCCCTTTTCCTCCTTTCGCTCCATTCCACTTTCATCCCCTTCTCCTCTCTTCTCGTTTATTTCTCTCGTTATCCAGCTTTCCTTATCTCTCTTCCTGCCTCCTATTCCTTCCACTTCCTCTCTCTTCCTCCTTCGAATTTTACCCCTCTCCCGCTTGCTCATCATCCCTTTTCCCCTCTGGAGTTCACCCCTTTCTAGCACTGGACCTTCTTCCCTCATATCTCTCTGTTCACCTCCCCTAGGTTCTTGATCCTACTCCTCTCTTTCCTTCCACCTTTCCGCCCCTCTCTCTCGCTCATATCCTCCCCTCCCTTCTACACCCCCTTCCCTTATCAATGCATGTATTGTATTACCACTCGTGCGTATAATGCTTGTTATCGTATTCATTGATATCAACGTAATTTCTAATTAATTAGTATTGTTTCAAAATTGTAAAAAACTTACTATTTGCAATTAATTAATCAACGTTGTCAAATCATTTTTATTTCTATTAAATATCATGAACTATTATTCATTATTCGTTGCTATCAATATAGTTTCTCATTAATCAGTATTCTTTTTACAACTATTTAAAAAATCACTATTTACTATCAATTAAACAAAGTTCTCAAATCATTTTCATTTCCATTACTTATCATTAACTATTATCATCTGTCATGATTTTTCTTTATCGTTAAGATTATTATTCTATTACTGTACATCCTCACTTACTCGACAGTTCCAAGAGCAAAATTAAAACTCTATCTACCCTTCTCCAACCTTTTCGTCTTTTCTGCCTCGTTCTTAATCCTCCCAATCATTAGCCCTCCTGCCCTTTCCTACCTTTCCCTTCGTTCCCTTTTTTGCCTCTTCCCTTCTTTCCCTTCATTATCCTCTTTTTTCGTCTTTCCCTTCCCAAGCCCTTCGTCTCCCTCCTTCTCTTCCCCCGTCTACTTGCCCCACTCCTACGCTTTTTCCTTCTCCCATCCAACCATCCCTCTCATTATTTCAGTACCACCCTTTCTGCCCCTTTCTTTTTCCCTTTTCAAAACTCCCTCCCCCTCCTCGTTTTCCTCACTATCAACCCTTCCTTCTACTCCCCCTTGCCCTTCGCCATCCCGTTGCATGTCTTTTCCCCTTTATTTCCCTTTCTCTCTTTTTCTCCCCCCCAACATTTCCCCTGCTTACTCAGAACGATGTTTAAAGAGACCAGCACTGTGATGGTGACAATTGAACCTTCGATACTTAGGGACCTTCGACAAACTCGGAGATCGCACCCTTTATGGGGAACGGTGGTGTGTATGCTCACAAAACGCTGGGAGGGTGGGGGAGGGGGCGATGTGTACAGCGTCACGTTTGATCCCCACGATCAACATCGTTGACCATTTCAACCGACGCATATACGTCCGGTATAACACCGAATGTTCCGGCACTAACTTCCTGTTTGCCAAGAACAACGCAAAATAACTATAACCGCATTGGGTGTAGGGACACTGCGGCTGCGAGCAATGCGGTACCATACACGGTCACCCTCTGCGTATTTGACATCCCCGGGGACGCTGAATATTCAGGGCTGACCCCGCCATTTTTAATTTCATCGGTGACCGAGGTCTGCACTCATCGTAGAACTTTACCATTTATTGCCCTCATTTTGGTTCGAGTGGTGCGGTCGATCGTTCATCCAATCTGCAGCAATTTTTGTTTTCTTTGACTTTTTCGTCCCATTATCTTGTGATATTATTTGGGGTTCTGAATTTTAAGGTAATCAATTATTAAAGGTGGTTCTTTCGAAATCGATATTTATCGACAGCTTGAGAGTTTTTTTCATTTACGAGATATCCTGCAAAAGTACATTTCGGTAAAAGAAACATTTATGTCTTTCAATATTCACATACTTATTAATACTGATTCCTAGATTTAGCAATGCTAATTTATTTAGTGATATTCATTTTTATTATTGAATTAATTATTGATATATCATTTATTAATTTTCGTTTACACGTTTATTTTACTTATACAAATATGGATCATGCAGTTTTTTGTTTAAGCAATAATAATTCCTTTAGTTATCAATATTTTTCATTGAAAAGTATTAAATGGAGCAATGGTATGTATCAATTTTATTCACAATTGCTGCATCTCTTTAGTTTCATCAGAAAACGATATTAATTAGCGTCACACTGGGCACCAAGCAGATTCATGGAGGTTAGAAACTGAATATTCCGTTCGGTGTCTGGTATCGAATTTATACAGTCTGTACTATTGCATGAATAAATTATGTTTATTCGTCATCCGAATTACGTATTGCATTGTTAGGATTTATGGAGGGCGACTGAAACGAATTCTATTCATTTTTAACCTGGTTTTACTTTCTATTCGAAGCAAAAAATGCTGCTAAAAAATGTAATTGTTCTCTTTTACGTAGATCGTATTATTCAATGAATTTTCTTGATTAAAAAAAAATCTCTATAACGAATGGTTGTATATTTTAATTTTGGGAAGCAAGTAATGATTATAAAAAAATGTAATCAATTATACCAGTAATTCTATAATTACTACGTGAAAATTATTTTCAAAATTAATTTTTTATTGCTATGGCATAATTTGTTGTTCAATGGACTTTTTTATTTTTCAATAATTATTACTCGATGCTCTGTCGTGTTTTGTAATAAATTTTACACGATTTTACATCAATACGTATGGCGCAAACATGGGCTTTTCAATATATAATAATACAATTTTATCAGGACTGCAATAGCCCTCAATTATTGGAGAAAATTTTCCCAACCTGCCTCGGCGTCATTTTATACCCCCACCCCTCGGATAATTTTGGTGCCTTTTATTCGTATTTATTTTCGTTGTTCGCAAATTTCATATTTTATCAGTGAACTGAACGTTAAGCTTTTTGCTTTCCGAAATACATTTCGGTATAGCGGATAAAGAATGTATGGGCCAATAAATGGAATTCGGGGATGCACTGGCCAGAGCCCGGGAACTATACGCCATCCAAGCCATTCATACAACTCTTTTCTCTTATCGATAATTATAATCGTTGCTGCCCATTACTTTTTAACGAGTCACACCGAAACAGGATTTTTCACAGGTAAGCCTGAAGAATAAATCAATTACATAAATTAATTTACTTTATGTGTGTTTCGTTTTGCTTGTTGCTAAATACATGAATTCATTTTATGATTATTTTTATTTCCACATTTATTTGCTTCCAACGAAATCAATTTCGCCGTTAAAAAGATATTTGTGTGGGCCCAAATAATATTTGTTTTATTCCCAAGATTATTTTATAAATAATGCTTTTTTTGTTATCAAAATATTAAAATAGGTCTAAATAATTGATTTTATCAGGATCATAGAAATAATACAAATAATTAGACTCAAATTTGTAAATTATCTTTATAGCCAAAGAAATGAAGGGAATAAAAAACGTTGTTGCCAATAACTTCAATATTTATTAATATATCCTACTTTTTGAAAAGTCTCAAACTTGGCAGACTTTTCAAATATGTGTGTAAAATCCACCATCATCGAAATACTTTTATCCAAAAATAAATGTTGAAATGTCTGATTAGGGCACAGCAACGTCAGAAGTTAGGAAAACTTTCAGTTCGCTTGATCTCTCGAAAGCCTGTTCCAGGGGTCTCCATGTTACACCACTTTTCCCGTTCAATTAACGTGGTTGCACGTTAAATTGTTAAATAAAACGGGACAAGAAGTTACGTCACACTATAATTACATCCGGCGAGTTTTCCAAAAAGTTTGTGTTTCAACGGACCTTTGGTAGGTTCCAAAGCTGTGAAATCCTAACCAGACAAAGGCTAAGTTGATGGATCAAAGTTGAGGGATAATTTAATGGGTCGTTCTATAAACGTATGTTTTCACAACGTATATCACAAGTTGAACAAAGATCGATGACTATGCTAACGAAATTTTCCAATTATCAAACTATTTTTTTTCTTCAAACGATTTTTTTATTTTTTACAATTTTTAAACGATTTTCATTTATTCATTTCAGTATTATTATTATATTATCATATTTTTCACATTTTTTACTATTTATTTGTATCCATTATTCTCGTTCAAAAGGAAACAACAAATAAAGACGACTAATGAAAAAAAAACAAAATTTATTTTTGGGTCACCCGACGAGATTATCGATTTTATTGGTTTTCTACTTACGAAGCTTTCGAAATTCATTTTTAAAAAGTAACACTCCACGAGATTATATCACTGAAAAAAAGATGCGCCCGAAATTCGGGTTCGTTGCGGTTTCCAATCATGTCGAGTAAATTCGCGGGTCCGCGCTCATTTTCATTTAAATATTAATGAAATTCGAGAGCCGCAGATAATCAGAGAATCCCGATCATCCGTTCGACCGTGTCCTGTGACGCGGTAATAAAAAATCACCAACTAGTGAATAAAAATGTTCGCATCGCCACATGCATAAATGTAATTAAGCAATGGGGAGGCCGGTTCCCATATTCATAAGTTGGCAATTTACAATAAATTGTTTTATAATAAAATTATCAGTATTAACAAAATGAATATGACAGGTATTAACAAAAGAACAAAATTTATATAAAAAAACGGAAATACTTTGCTGTTCCTAGTATTTGTCACATGATATGAATATTTTAATTAATGTGTATCAAATTATGAGATATGCTATGAATATTCCTTTCAGAAATTAAATACGCTTTAAATAATGGGCAAGTTATTAAATAAATACTTTGCCGACTATACAATATATATAAATGGAAACAATCAAACAATAGTTCCCATATACGTATATTATATTCAATAAAAAGTGTCCACGATCTGACAAATTATCATACGAAGGCCTAATAGCCAAAGCAGATAAATGCCAATTCAAGGGTCTCGAGTTCGAGGTCATGTAACAGTCGGAATTGTTTCTACTTTTTTAAAACACGTTTAGAGTAAGCACAATAAAAATTTATAAATAATTAATAGGAACTTAAAATAAAATTAATAAATTTTAATAATAGGTAAAACTCCACATAAAAAGATCTTAAATAATAAAGAAAATTGAATTAATAAATATGTACAATCCTACTGATTAGATACAACACATACAACATAAATAATTCATAAAATCGTGCATAATGAAAAAGAACTTTAATGATTACTATAGTCCTATAATAAACAAAATCTCTAAGTGATAAATAAAAACCCACTAACAGCAAAAAAAACGTGTATGAAATAAAAGCATTCAATTAGAAGATCTCGTCCATTGCGATACCACAGCAATGCAAAGGGGCTCTAAGTATCCTCGTCGTTTCGTATGACCATGGTTTACGTAATTCAGGACCCTAAGACAACGGTTTCCGGTATAGCTTTGGAGCAGCCCACAAAGGTCTCCGAGTCAAAGGAGGATCTTGTTATCCTAATCCTAGCCAGGTCGAACGGTATCTCGTTACAGGCTGTTTCGCCAATTTCCCTTCTCCCTTCTGTAATTGCAAGGACCTGTCTTGAATGTTTCTCCTTTCGAGAAAGGAAATCGAATTACAATGGTAATATATAAAATGACAATATCAAGTTTGGAATCGATTCCAACAGACCAGCTATCCAGAATAAACAAAAAATTCGATCGAAAGAAATTCCAAGATGGTGGTCTTTTTTCGAACTTCTAACCTAATTTCGTACAACCCACATTTCGAAGAGCTACTTTGATATGAGTGATAAGATATTAATTCCTCCCAAAGGAGGGGGAGGGGATGGAAACTTCGAAACCTTCGACTCATAAAGAATCTTCCTCTGCTCGCCTCAAGGGCTCACGAAGAAGACGAAGAAGAAAAGACAAAAGTGAACCACCCTCATAAAGCGTGAACGAGAGACGTGGAGAGAGAAAAATACAAAGAAAGATAGAGGGAGAGAAAGACACCTTCGATTGACATGGCTTGACGTACCCTTCAAGATCCCTGTACATCACGAGCTGGCGTGTGCACTCCTCGTTATCGGCACATAGAGCCTTCGAGGGTTCGGATATAGTATCCGAGGGAGAGAGATGCGATGTCGATGCCAACGCAGACACCAAGAAGGTTTCATCCTCTTTAGCCCTTCACTCACTTTATATTCTGCTCGACCCCGAGCTTCGTCGAGAGCTTATATGTGGAATATATTTTGCAAACATATATACCGTTCGGTAAGAAAACAAAGATTTCTCTATGAAGAAGCATTATAATGATAACAATATTCGTTGTTAGACAAAATATAGTTCAGTTTCTATAATCACGAACAATTCAAAATCTTCCTCGTAGTGCAAGCGAGATACCAATAATATGTACTAGCGTTATAGAAAAAAATATATACACATATTTACCGTCAGAAATACTCAGCCGAAGGGTTGTCAGTTACCAAAATTACAACAAATAAATAAAGCTCCTTTTATGAAAAACCAAAATGGCAGTCATTGTTATTTTTGCTCTGACGATTATATTATTAATAAATAAATTACATTTATGATACATCATTCATGTACTGATAATGTAATAATTATGTAATAATTCGGTTACAATTGTTTAATAATATATTATTGAAATTAAGTTATATATATAAAAAATAAGTATAATAAAAAATGTATGTGTGTGTAACCGAGATAATCTTTCCAAAAATATGCCTCCATTTATCAAGAAGTGACTTTGAAGACCCGACAGTTCCGGATGTACTTCAGAGGTTGGTTGTAGATATCGAACGTCTTCAACGTCACTTCACTCCATCCATATATATATATATATATATATATATATATATATTTGTCAAATGGCGATTGTGAGGACTTTTTCTAACCCCTATATACAACCATTGGAAATCACACACA